>JASWJB010000076.1:112879-147361 GCA_032433595.1 Conoideocrella luteorostrata
ATTTATGGCTTGCGCCTGTATATGATTGACGGGATTTTGAACTGATGGGTGGAATTCAATACTTCTGTCAACTCAGGAAATGACGAATCAAGCTTAATGGGACCGGGCTTCCCCTAGTTACTGCTCCGCTATAATAATGGGATTACAGCATTCCAATAAAGGCAGAAGGCAGGTGATGTCTTGTGCCGCAAACTTCTACTCTGTACACCGTACAATATGTACAGAAAACTCCGTTCTGCGCAATACTATCTCGTCGAAACTGTATTATTAAGGCTCACGTATGGCGAAAGCTTGTAAAGATCCAACACCCGTGCACATGCTCAATAAGGCGCTGAGGTGCAATTTCTGAGAGCGATGTGTTTTTTTTTCTTCCGTAGAGATGTACTCCGTACTCGGGCAACGCGCTGTCCTGGTCCTGGTCCTCGTCCTGGTCTTGATTTGGGTCGCCAACACGCCGCACAGCCTTCAGTTATTTTCCCACGCACCCAAGGCTATCATTACAAGCAGGCGGGTCAACAAGCCGTCGCTGGAGCTTTGATGATTGCTTGTCTGGTCCACCCTTGCAAGTCAGACTCAGATTCCCAGATTTCTGTGCCAGGGTCCTGGTCGTGTTACGAGCCCGCCCTTGCAGCCTCTGGGCCTTGTGAAGGATGACGGAGTGAGTACCTGCACTGCGCATCTTTGAAAATTTCCAGTCTGGACAATTCGAACGTGAAATTTTGCTTTTATTATTATCGGGGCTGTCCCACTCTCATATTGCAGAGGAACAGGAATTGAGCGGGAAATAGCATCATTTGTCGGCATTGTCTTGCACGGCACCATACTCTCATCTGGACGCCACATATCGACTGATCTCAGAATAGTGTGCTCTGGCGCGTCAAGCTCAATGTTTCTTCGATGGTCTTACCCCACCGACCACCAAATTGCACGGGTTGTCGCAGCCCATCCAGGCTGACAACCGAGACAAGGGCGACTACTCATCAGTCTGGTACGGAGTACTCCGTACGCGTCCGCTCAATCGCGGCGCAAAGTGATTCTCACAACCTTCGAGGATTCAAGTTGGTTACCCGGGTAGTTACTCCGTAAACAGACATTCAATCAGACGCAACGCTGAAACATTGACGGCCACTTGAGCATTCATCTCGCTGCACTCATTGGCAACATTAGCCTTTATCCCTCATCATAACTATCCCTTCATTCTCCTACTCTTTTCTGGTTCCGTCGGGTCAGCACGAAGCGAAAAATAAGAACCTTCCCCGCCGCCCCAACAACAACGGCTGCGCGCACCTTATAATATTTCCCCCTCCAAAGTACCTAGGTACTTGCACAAGGCGCCAATTGGTCCTTGCCAGGCACTAAGCTCAAGCCTCGGATTTGGATTGGTCCAATGTTACTGAGTACCTGGGAATGGTCAACAAGTTCGGGTCGCGTACACCATTCCATTTCCAAACCAGCCCGGCAGCTCACGTTTTCTGTCATCGCCCCAGGCTTTGTTGATGCCTTGCGTGCTGTACTACGGAGTAAATAGAACACAGACGGTCTGATAAGAGAGAATTTGAGGAACTTGGCAGAGTGCAGGAAGTCCCACCCCGGCGCCAATACGACAACGGCTGGCACCAGTGAAGACGACAAATCACGATCCGCATCCTCGAGCTTTCCCATAACGAGCTTGCACTAGCCAATACATACACCACTGCGTACGCCATCGCAATACGCGGCACGTGTTGCTTCTGTGCTCGTCGGCTGTTGTTTACTAGACGTCGTCCCTTCTTTTTCGCTGCTTCGCTGCTTCGTCGGAACCTCGTCCCTAACCAAAATAAAGTAACCACGTTGGCGCCATTGGTAGCCCTGGTGGACAGGACGTGACATTGAGCTTTTGCTGCAGCGGGACCTGTCAGGTGCTGCCTTTCAGGTGTCTCCGTTCTGCCGTGCCCCCTGCAGGAGCCGTCCGTTCTCTGCTTTGCTCGCTACTCGCACCAGACGCAAGGGGGGGTTCAATCGCCCAACACTTCAGTCTCCTTGGTGCATCCTGGGATTGGCGCAACGAAACGCCTTTTCGTCCTCGGGCTCGCTCCTACCTAGCCTGACGTCGCAATTTCCTTCGACGGACCGGCCGACCGCACCAACCTCCGTCCCCGGACGGCCTCAGCCCTTGATCTTCTTTTCACTTGACCTGTGGCTGCTTCCTTAGGCTGCAGCATTATTCTGCTGTGGGACCATCCGAGATACTTGATGGTATCACAGAGCTCCTAGACGGTCTTCCTGTCGAACTACGCCGTTCATCAGGATGGCTTCGTCTCTGGCCCCAGACAAACGCCCGGATCTCCCCGCGCCCGGAAATGGAGATGCTACCAACGATCCCTTCGTGACCAATTCGACTGCTTCTGCACATCACCGATTCTCTAATTTTGACCAAGAACTCTTTGCTGCCGGGCCTGGCTCTTCACCCACGCAAGCCAAGCGTGCTTTGGAAGCGCACCTTGCGGAGACCGACCGTCGACTGGACGAGGCAGGCAAGCTGGGTACAGCATTGGTATCTCAACGTAAACTACTTGCCGAGCAGCTTCAAGAAGTCCAAAAGCTGCAGAATGAGGGAGATCTTGGCCCGGACCTGCGCAAAAAACTTGTGGAGATTGAGAGAGAATACAATGATTTAGCCAGAGAATCGGCTCGGGTCTTTCTTCCTAAGCAGAGAGTACCTAGTAATGAAGCCCACTCTGGTTCGCCATTTGTCCCAGAGGGACGCAGCGGCAGGGTAAGCACGCGTCGTTTCAAGCAAATTCAATTTCCGACCTTTTTTTTTTTTTTTTTTTTGGCTGACACAATTGTGACAGCGATCTGTGAGCCCTTCTAAATTCGAAAGCCAAGCTACCGGTTCTCCGACAAAGCTCAGTGTCCCAAATCGCAAAGTCCGAAATCAACCATCCAATCGTGTGCATGACATTGAGTTTGCAGCAGAAATTAGTACTTCGCTGATTGCTCAGGTTCGCAACTTACAAGCATTGCTCTCCGAACGTGACGATGAATTAAAGGGAGCCCAGTCAGGAAAGACAAGACTGGAAATCGAGTCAGAGGGTTTACAACAGCGCCTCAAAGCATTGGATGAAAGCGAACACCGCTACAAGGAGGAGAATTGGAATCTTGAAACTCGGCTCCAGGAAATCACGACGCAGCAGAGGGAGGCGGCAGATCGCGAGAAGAAACTTACGCAAGCTCTAAGTTTGTCCAATACCGAGAAAATTGCCGCACAAAAAGAGCTAGACGATGCGAAGCTATCTCACTCGAAGCTAGCAGAAGAACATGCTACCGCCGTGAAGCATCTTGATATTGAGCTAGGCACAGCCAAGCGTAACATGGTCATGGCAGAGAGTGAAAGAGCAGCCATGCAACGCAAGATTGATGATCTGACCAACCAGAATCAAGAGCTGGCCAAGGCATTCTCATCACAACGTTCACGGACTATCGAGCGTGAATCTATGTCAGGCTTGAGTGACGAAGACTTCGAAACCGCCACTGATAACATTACTCCTGAGCACTCACCCCCTCCTTCTCCAGTAAAGGGCACACCAAGACACGCCATGCTTGAAACCGAAACGATCAAGTCATCTCTTCATCATGCTCAGAGGACGATTCAAAGCCAACGAAGTCAGCTTCATCGTGAGAAGACGGAAAAGCTTGAGTTGCGAAGAATAATCCAGGACTTACGAGATGACTTGGAAAGGGGCCGGGCTGAGACAGGCGGCGCTTCCAATCCTCGTCGCAGCCGCAAGGTTGATTCAAAGGAATTCAAGAAGCCTGGTCGTCTACTTGGAAGCCTTCGGTCCAGCAGACAAGAGATCCTCACAGATGATCCCGAATGGGAGGACAATGCGGATATGTCCCCGCCGAGAGGCTTCGCAGGTGCCTCGCGTCGGGCTGCCGACAATTCTCTCCGGACTGATAGCAGTGACCATTTCGATACCGCCAACGAGGCCAGTGAATCCGCCTTTGAGACTGCCAATGAACGAGCTACGGAGACGGAAGATTTCCAAACCGGCAACGAGGGATTTTCTGGCAGCGACGATGATAATGAAACGGAGACTGAGAGCGCGTCCAGAGGATTCGGTCGTATGAAAAGACCACCAAGCCTGCCTGTTGGTCTGGCACGTCCCGGCAACCGAGATTCGTTCCATAGCACTGCCTCAACGTCCGCAGATGAAGATGATCTTCCAGATATGCGTACGCCAACAGGAACTCTTTTATCTCAAAGAAGCCGTTTTAGGTTAAGTCGCGGCCCTTTCTCCAGAAGCTCAAGACAAAATAGCGAAGAGCCAAATGTACGGAGCAGCCCTGCAAGCATTACAAGCGGTGGTACACCTCAAGCTGGCGGCCAGAGCTTATTTGCTGAACTTCAGGACCTTGGAAGCGACGACGAGTCGTTGGACGCCGCCACTCCCAGTCGACGCAGCATTCGATCCGTTACGCCCGGTTCGGCTCGCCGGACGTCGTCGCCGCCTCCTGCTGTGCCGATCCTGCCTAAAGTCATCATGGTGGACAGTGGCGTCATGACAGAACCGGTCAAGGTTACTCCCGAGGTGTTTGAGGAAGACCTTGAGCGACCAGAGTCCATGGAATCGGTTGTGCCTGCCAGAGACCGTGTGTCCTCTATCTGGCGAGGTAGCAGAGTCTTGGATAAAAACATCTCTAGGCCCGTATCTACACTCTCATACAGTGATGTCAGCATGCAATATGAGCATGACATAGGTGCCAAGTTGGACGAGTTCCCGGTGCCACCAACATCGCCACCGTCTCTTGGACTGTCGCATATTCTATCCGAAAACATTGAGCCCCGAGAAGAAGTTATCATTCCTCCACCACCCCCGACCCTGCGCTTGACATCTCTTGCCGTGGAGCATGTCGAGCCCCGCCCTGAACCCGAAGTGCCTCTACCAACCTTGACGTTGTCGGGTATCGCGGCTGAACATTCAGAGCCCATTGTGGAGCCAAGCACCCCTCGCCCGCATCTCTCAATGACTTCTATTGTCGCGGAAGCCGTCGAACCGCTGTCTATCCCTCCTATTGTGTTGACCATGTCTACTCTATCCGTTGAGGCATTGGAACCAGTGGCCGACCCTGAGCCGACTGGCGCAATTGTGGCTCCCGTACCTGTAGCCCCTGTGGCAGAGCGTGAGGTAATTGTACCACCCCTTGCTCTATGCATGTCTTCAATATTCTCGGAGCACCTTGAGCCGAGAGAGGAACCAACTGTTTTGCCGGTTCCTCCCAGTCTTCAGCTCTCAGGAATATCCGCGCAACATGTGGAACCTGTGTCTGAGCCGCCGCCTGTTCTGCCAACACTTGCGCTCACCTCAATTACCACACAACAAACGCAACCGATTATGGAGGCACCTCCTCCACCACCGGCCCTCATTTTGTCTGCAATTTCAGCCCAACACATAGCGCCTGTGGTAGAGCCTGCGATGGAGCCTGTAGTGAGCTTACCAGGCCTGGCGGCTCTACCAAACTTTGGCTTTTCTACTATAGAGTCTATTGAGACACGTCCTCTGTCTCCTCGAAGTCCCAGAAGAGATGCTTTTATTCTTCCGAGAGACAACGGTATTGCGCCGGAGACGCCAGCAGACAAGCTGTTTGGCTCCGTTCTTGCACGTGGGAAGAAGAAGGACATAGAGCCTATCATCGCCGAAGATGATACAAGACAGTCCCCTCCCGACTCGCCAAATTCAGGCACTCCTGAGTCGCAACGCCCATTCAAAGAAATTTCAGCCAACACGGATGTTCGTGCATCCCGTAAACAGAGTGCCACTATGAGCGATCAAGCTGCGCAGACTTCATTGACTGCTGGGGCGATCGATCGGCTTCTCAAGGGTGGTTCTCAACGGTCATTTGGACACGCCAGGAACATGTCCATCAGTTCTGTTGGTACTCCTGAGACGACAGGCACTGTGAGAATTTATAGGTCACAGGAGAGCCTCGATACCCCCGTGCGAAACCTCCGAGGCAAGACCGTAAACGAGTCCGCTGTTGATACCCCAGCCATATTCAGACCTGGAAGTGCTGCTAGTGAACGAGGCTCCGTCCAGGATGCACCGCCCTTGCCTCCAAACCACCGCCAACTTATCGAAGCAGCACGGTCCGGTTCATCCCACAGCCAGCAGCAGGGAAACATGGGTCCTCCACTTTGGCCGGCTTCTGCTATGAAGCATCGCCCTCAAACCCCCAGTCAGCAAAGTCTAATGCAATCCGGTCGAGGCACTGTGACCCCTCGAACCGCTCGTGACGGACTTGTCCAACATGGTACGGCTGAAGTACAAGCCACGGGGAAACTCACGACACAGTCCAGACGTTCATCCGTATCCTCCTTCGCATCTGAGATTGACACCCGTTTCAACATGCGACCCGGCGAAATGGGCATGGGTCCTACAGGTTTCGGTCCCAATACTGATCCTCGTATGATTCAGGCTATTACCCAAACGATGATTGGTGAGTTCCTATGGAAGTATACTCGAAAGACTGGCCGCGGCGAGTTGTCTGAGAACCGTCACCGGCGCTACTTCTGGGTCCACCCTTATACACGCACTCTGTATTGGAGCGACAAGGATCCATCCACAGCCGGCCGATCGGAGCTGAAAGCCAAGAGTGTGCCTATCGAGGCTGTTCGCGTGGTAACTGACGACAATCCTATGCCACCCGGACTCCATCGTAAGAGTTTGATCATCATTTCCCCAGGACGAACCATCAAGTTCACTTGCACAACGGGACAACGCCACGAGACTTGGTTCAACTCGCTCTCATATCTGCTACTGAGAACTGGGGAAGAACCCCAGACAGATACAGAGGAGCTTGCTGGTCAAATCACCCAAGAAGATGTTGACGAGTTCAATCCCCAGGTTGGTCATCGCCGCGGCAATAGCACTGGACCGAAAGCTCCTCCATCACTGTCATCATACAACTCTCGCACAACACAAAATGATTCCCCGGCGATTGATGTGTCCATGAATGTCCCCACACTTACGCCATCTGGGAGTCAAAAGTATGGCAGTGCCACAAGTCGAACCTCGACAGGTACGCTTAGCAAACTGAGCGGTTACTGGCGATCCGGAGCCCCAAAGCTTTCTGGCACATTGTCAAGTTTTCGAAACCGTGGTCCTAGCAGTCAAAATTGGGACATTTATGAAGCTAGCGAGGTTCATGATAGTGCTGAGGACTTGAGGGAGTTAATTGAACGCCAGGATCGTGAGTCAGATCGTCTCGAAAATGTGCGAGCTTGCTGCGATGGCAAGCATGACGTGAGTAGTCTACCACATTCGTCGCGAAGAGGTCGCGGTCATCCGTCACACTCACAGCCAGGATCTTCTGTGACCAACACGCCAATGGCTTCTATGCGGTCTCGCGCATAAGCTTTGTTATTCGGTCTTTGTTGAAGTGCAAGTCTCTCATCCGGCCCTTTTGAATCGCCAGAGCGTTTAAGACGATGAAACTGCCACTCACCATTTGAGCAGAATTGATATGCAATTCCCGCCGGCCATTCTGTTCCGACAACAAAAAATCCCCTAAAAACAACTACTCGATCCTTTGTAACGACAAGATTTTAATCCTTTGTAAAAGTTTGATGATCATAATGATATCCTGTCTCTCATTACTCACTCTATTTTACTTTTCGTCCATTTCCAATATACTCTCACCACCACATTGCAAGGTGTAGCCACGAGAAAACATGGCTATCGCCTGCAACCAGCCAGTCTTTTCACAAAGCACGATACGCCCAATCATAAACCATCTCTTTATGGTCGAGGCCATTTATTTTGTTTGTCTTTCATATTTACTTTAACCTTGGATGACTTATTCATCGACTGCAACTCCGGCTCTGCCTTTGCCCTAAAGATTGCAGCCTTCCGCATTCTCAAGCATGAAGCTGGGAGACCTGGTTTCTGCGACTTGCTAACCGGCCAACCATCTCTCTCTTTTTTTTCTTTTTTTTGGTATTTCGAAGCAAATTAGACCTTGGCATACATATGCTTGGCCTGGAAAGGACAAATGGTTGCGTCCGTCGAACTGTCCATTTCACGAAAGAATTGTGACACGGATAGTAAGGCGTTGTCTGTTTTCTGCTTAGGCATTGGACTTCTTCCTGCTTTTACGTGTTGATTGAGACCGACTGAATTTTCAACATTGAATTCTGATTACCGGCGATGGTTGGGATTTTATAAGTACTATTACTTTGAGTATACCTTAAGTTAATATGGCGTCCAATTTTGGATTGGACAGCATTTACTATTTATTACTACAGATTGCGGTGGGAAGGGAAGCTGACGAGGCAAAATTGTACCAGAGCACTAGCAGACGAACGTGTGACAGAGCAGCAGATCAGCAAAAGCTGCTGGCAGAAAGAGAATCTCAATGCTTGCTCATTTGCATTGTGTATAGTCACAGGTCAACATGGCTTAGCAGGACGGGCAGAGACGGCCACGGAGATGATGGTCGACAAATAAGAGAAGATAGAGACTGGGAGCGCTTTGATGAATGAACGAGATTTTTTTTCCACTGTTACCAGAACGTTTGATGTCTTGAAATTGCATGTTGACATGATTTACTAGCTAGCGAGTAGGAGAACAAATGCGAGAGACGAGATGACTACCTGAGACTGTAAAATGATGTGGGAATGGATAGCAGATGGACAAAAATCGACCAGTAAGTAGCGAACGAGCCGGGGTGGATGCTACGAGGTGTATGGAAGTTATGTACGGGCATGGATCTGGCGTTCAGGCTGGCATATTCCGCCGAATAAGCTTCTCACCGCATCTCATTTTTCTCATCTTAGACACTTGAGTTTCGCATTTCACATCCACCAGCTTCCAAATTGATGCTCGTTTTGCTTCATCAAGAACTGCTACCCACCACTCCCACTAGGCTAAGATTTTTACGTCAAAACCACACGCTTTGGTAGTGTCTCGTGGGATGAAAAGCAGGCAGGCGCATAATAACTCAGCGATTCTCCCGCCTATTTTAGTAGTCGCTGATGTGAGGCAGAATATGCTACGATAAAAGAAACATAAAAGGGGTAGTAGGACTACAGTGATTTGGGGCTGACTTTGTAATCGCTTGTTGAATAGTGATTGCTTTTACAACAAGTAGCGCTGCTAAGGAAATACGTACAATTTTAAATCAAATCAATGAGCTCCCGAGGAGCCCCGTTCGAGACAAGGACTAAAGTTGGTCGCGCATAGGCTTTAAAATGCTCTGAAAACCCCAGATTAGATCCCTGAATTTCTTCAGCTACTTGAAGGACGCTTTTATCGTCGTGGATATCAATTGCCATGATTACTCATAGGCTGTTTCTGGTTCGCTTTCTGGGTTGACGATCGGATTCGACAGCCTTGTATTTTCGGAGCTCCCGCTGCTGGAAAACTCGGCCACTTCTGGTCGAAGAAAGCGCTGACGACGATGTCGCCGACACGAATATCATGCACGCCGGGTGCACCTCCTCAACCGATGCCCGACCATCACGCAGATTTTGACCTTGGGAAAAGCTACGAGGAGCGATTAGTGCTCAGTCGCTGAGGTTTCTTGCTGCCTCGCTGGACTCCGTACACACGGGCTAGGACAGCCGATTCGACAGGGTAATCGTTTTAGTGAGATGCTGGTATCCGTGCCTGGGTTCCATGGAGTAGCGCCCAGAAAAGAAGAAAAAAATAGGTGCATCGACTGTTGTTGAATGAACCAACCAATTTCGCCGGTGTTAATCGTTGAGTCAAGAAAAAAGAACAAAAAAGAGTGAACCGGTCAGTGAGTGACCCGGTACGTCGGTCCTCTGGATACGGGCTGTGTGCGATATGACAGCTGGCCAAGGCCTAATCGCCAGACGCCGTGCAGTGCGACACAAGCAAGATCGGCAGGCGCCATCTCTGAAACGGCGACAAGGACGCACCAAAGACCCATGAGGCAATGCCAACTGTTTTTCGTTGCACCGGAGGACCACAAGGTAAGTAAAGTGTGTCTTTGTACGTTTTGCGCCCGGGTATGTCGTTCTCTGTGAATCGCCTACCACGGTCGGTGAACAAGTCTGGATAATTTTGAGCCTCATTCAACTAACATGCCGCTGTTCTGTGAATGGGTGAGCGTCTGTGTGATCGACCGCAGACCGGCGGAGAGCCGCAGATAGATATATCGTGGTCTCCGGCCTGCGACCTTCAGAACCTGGCCGTCGTTCGGCCAGTATGAGAAGCAGATTCACTGGATTGGGGGAGGAACACCCGGTCAGTCCTCTTAGATAAATGACGAGTCCACTCTAATTGATCGCGGTCAGATCAAGCAGTGGACGCCTCCGCTGTTTCAGTGCTCAGGCCCCATGTACTATGACATCTTTGTTCAATTGATACTATATAGCTTGCGAGATCTTCCTGTATCTGGCGACGAGTCGGATCTGCCCTTCAACCTCCAGCGGACAGCATCTACCAACCTCGCATAGGTATCATCCCTACTTCCTAAATGCGTACCATTTGTGCAGCGTCAATATGAAAGTTTGGTCAAGGGCGAGACATGGAATGGATATATGAATCCATAGTCCTTAGCTCTAAGTCTAACGCCCCAAATGTAGACGTCGTTCTTGATCCTCTAACTCATTGAGTTTGGTTATCCACTTATGAAATTCCTCCTCAATTTCCTTTTTCTTCGGATCGTCGGAGTCAAATCTGCGAGCATCCGGGTTTTCCTTGACATAGCAATCCAGGTCCTCTCTTTTCTGCTCTATCATGGCCATGGTGCTGTTGATGGCTTTCGACAAGGCCGCTTGTTTTTCAGCGAACTCGGGAGTCTCGTTAGGCTGGGGAGACATGCTTAGGCGTTTGCTTGGGCGTTTGCTGCAAATCCTTGTTCTGGGATGATGGAGGCGTGAAAAGGTTGTGGACTGGACAAAGTACAGCCGGAGCCGGCGCGTTGAACGCTTGGTGTGCTGAGGGGCGTATAAAACTGCCAAGAATCGTCGGGTTATGTCTTGCTGGGAAATCTTGTTTCGTTCGTTTTTCCTTTTATGTTTGCGGAATTGGTCACTTTAAATTGAGATCTGATAGAGAACAGCTCGAAACGAAAAATAGCTCGTGGCAGACAAACTCGCGAGCAGACTACGATTTATATACTTAACTATGTGGCAGATGTGGATGCGAGGCCGTGTGTAACGCACATTCACACGTGGGTGAGTATGTAGGTATCCGTCTGGCTTAATTAGTCGTCTGCAGGTAGGGATTAACTGTTTTGCTCCTCGTGCAGACTTCTTTGTCAGTGTCAGTAAAGAAGAACTGATTCACTACGCTCAACGTTTATACGTGCTGGTCTACATCATCAAGAAGCATTCTGAATGTCGACATTTCGGGACCAGCTACTTGGGATTTAGCCTCGTTGTTCACACAGAAGCGTGAGCCACTAACCAGAAACCTCTGTTCAACATCTAACATCACACGAACAGGGCCAGTTCGCAGCGCAGATGGGTGTGTGCCGAAAACGCGAGGTACGTACACACATTCATATTTGTGCGGGCGAGTAACTAGATAGGTATCCGTCCAAGTATACTCGCATATCTCGGTCTACATAAACCAATAAACGCAGGGATTCCTGCTTCGCGCCACAGGCAAAATTACATGATGGGGACCACGCGGCGCAGCACGTGTCGACATAACAGCATAACCGGCTGTTGCACTCTACCGAAAGCCAAGCAAAGGATCCAGTGTGCATGAATAATTTGTTTATAAGTGCATGTGGCGTGGCCGTGTTGGAAAGCCCATTGGCTGTTTTGCATTGCCCGAGGACCATGGCTGTTGGCCAACAGACACGCTGTCGGCATCCCCGATTCTAGCCCCCTGTCCCCCGTAACCTTTATAGACTTGCGTCATGACACACCTCACTTTCTTCTTATTTCATTCATTTCTTTTCATTCATTACACAGACAAGGCTTGGCGTCATGAGTGTCACGAATATGCGCGACCAGAACTCACTGATTGCCTGGTGCCAAGAGCATGGCATCCCTGACGAGGCTGTGAATGAGCTTCAGGCAATCGTGAGCTCTAGAGGAACCGACAGAGCTGCGTTCTGTCTGGATATCTGCTTCTCCTATGAATTGGACCAAGGTGGCTCTTTTCGCCATGATTCTAGCCGGCATGCCACGTATTACGTCCAACGCCGAGAGCAGAGGGTACAGGGAAATCGCTCTACATTACATAATTTTCAACAGCTAGCCTCCCCCCCATCACTGAATGACTTCATAAGGAGTATCACCCACATTGATCTTGTCCGTCAATCGGTGTTTACCAGATGTATGTTGAGACGATAACACGGAGGAGGAGAAGGAGAAGGAGAGGGAGAAGGGGAAGGGGTTGAGGACAAGACTGTTACTGACAGACAACGCTGCCAGGGCAAAGCGCAGGGTACTCTGCAAATATACCCAATCTCGACAGGCGGCAAGGAACACCCTTCCCAGGCCAATTGCAGCACTATCTTTATGGTCCATATCTCGAAGTCTCCTGCCAAAGGTTTGAGTGCGCACCGGCCGACGAGGCCTATACTCTCCTTTGGGCCAAAACAGAGACAGGATGGGAATCCACGAGAACTCCGACCTGCTGCATAGTTGAGGAGCCAGAAATGGAAGTCGCCGTGATGAGGTACATCATCGAATGCATGCCCAGGTCCTGGGCCGAGAAGGCCCCAGGCTGGCTCGGCCAGTTACTCGAGCTCGTCGAGCCAGAAGTTGACCTGCTGGTCGGATTGTCGATGCAGCTCTGGACCGCCAACAACCTGCACATGAAGGGCTGGATCTGGAGGAGCTCACACCGCGAAGCAGCGGCGCCAAGCGTGATTCAGTACCAAATGAACAGCATACTGGAGCGGTGCATCGTGGACCTCGAAGCGCGGTTTCTGGTGCTCCTCCAGGCGGTTCTGCAGCGAGACTTCTTCGGCTATGACTGGTCTGCGTTTGTTGCTGCTGTGATATATCTGGCCGCGCTGGAGCGCGATAGCTGGTCGCTCACGTACTGGCTGCGACCGCAAAGCAATGTAAGGTGATGGCTGGCTGGTTGAATGTGGAACCCTCCCCCCTCCCCCCTCTCTTCTGAAATGAAGTGTATTGACTTGAGGATCTGGTATAAGCAGACGACACACAGATGGCGACATGAGGACACCCCACGGGAACTCCTGGAGAAAAATGTCCGCACTGCCAACTGTGTGTTAGCAGCGTTGCGCAGCTCCATGAGCTTACCGGTAAGATTCTTGCCCTGTTTGTATGAAACGGCGTTCCAGCATGCAGGCGAGACATATGATGATTTGGAGGATGGCAGTTTGGATGGCTGCTTCGCGAGGCATGCCTTCCACAGAAACACATTTGCGATCGTGAAATGGAAGAGGGAAGTTAGAAACACGGTATTTTAGGGTGTCAGATGGCTGCTGATATTGTGGCTTCTTCACGGCATGCATGCAGAGCTTTTATCAGACAATTTGAACCTTTGTTTCCTCATCTACTTGAACCACCCCCACTTGGCCCTCCCTGTGTGTTGAACGATTGAACAGTGTTGTCATAGATGGGCTATTAAAAAGAAGGTCCATTCCTTTCCGAGTCACACCACTGTCCCGTGCCATTCATTCGGACAGACGGCTCGGCTCGCACTTGTAGTCGTTCCTTTATTGTCTGATAATGTATACACAACTAGCTGTACGGTGATGTGTGCCCTTGATCTCTACGAATAAACAATTAGCCAGGTCTCATCTTACTTGGATTTATTTGTCAATAAAACAATTATTTTGGTACTATACAGGGTCGGGTATGGGGTCCCGGTCTTGGGTCTACATCGCAAAGAAGTCTTCTTCATCCACCCCCCCGGGGGGATATTCGCTTGGATCCGTATACCTGTCGGCACGGTGAATGAATGGAAGAGAGGTTCCCTTGCATTTCGCAGCATATTCACCGCCACATCACCTGAGTTTGAGAGTGACAACGACCCTGCTTCGAGCCACCCTACTGCCTTGGGACCTCTCAAGCGCGCTGTCTCTCTCAACCCTACGTGACACGGCAGCGCACATGCGGAGAATGAAAGGCACGTCCTCGACCAGAACCTACTGAGAGCTTTGGACGGTCATGTTCCGGTCTCGAATTGCTCCGCCTGTTGTTATTACTTGTCAGCACGCATCCATCACGAATAACCGAGTGCGTGTACGGGGCTGCCGATGAAATCGATGCCAACAGGAGACCTTGGATGAGTCCTGTTGGTGCAGAGTAAGAGCATGGTATGTAGCAAACTCTCGGTTATGAATTCTTGATATGGTAGAAACAGGACTGGCCATTCGCTTCGTAATGTCTCCCCGAAGAGAGATGACTCGTTACCTGCCCACCGGACCGCGGTAAGCCCCAACGGTCTAAGAGGTGTAAATCTAAATGATGAATTCCCACGCGTGATGCAGGCCCCTTTTAGTTCGTAACAGCTCACCAACAGAAGGATGATTGGGCTCTTCTCTACCAACCCTGCGCCATCTATCCGCAGCTAGCAGGGTCTTGACGACGGATTCTCAGCGTGGGTGAACGTGAAGTCAGACGGGATTCTCCAGTTTCGTGTCCGATGCTGGCCAGTGCTCAAGTTGCCTCTAGAACGAGAACTGGTTTCCTTTACCTGCATCTGCGCCACCTCTCTGAAAGTAGCAAATACCTCCGCGAATCAAGGTGTTGTGGATGATAATTCACCGGCAACCTACCCCCTTCCTCTTCGTGTGAAGTACGCACCCGGGGGACCGTATACGTGACCTTTCACGGCTTCCTCTACCAAGTTGCAAGGGGGTCTCGAAATCTGTCCCTCGCATGCCTGCCGACCCCATTGCAACTTGGTAGGGAAGACGTGAAGGGTCACGCAAATTGTCCTCGACTTGGCAGACCGACAAAACCACATAGTCGGTACGAACCGAGCTGCTTTGAGCATCATCATCTCCGTATGCCCCGTAGTCCTGCCAGAATTGTCTCTCATTATCAGCAAGGTTCGGAGACTCAAAATCGAGGGGAATCCGCCCCTGCCCCTGAGACGGGTCGTCCAGCTCTTTGGTGCGCTCCACCGGCAGGGATTATGTCGCTATCACGGACAAGGACCATCTTGACGACGGTCTTATGTCGGTGTTCCAGAAGGTTGCTTTTCGTCGCGCAAAGAGTGCATGCAGGACGGGGTACTCCGCGCCATTCTGCGGATGGCGCTCGTGATTATTCGTATGCCAACCAACCAACTAAGTAACTACACAAACAGGGGCGGCCATGTCAGTTGTGGCCAAAGAGACGAGAAATCAGCGGATAAAGATAATGCCGCAAGCCATATGGACGTCCTAAACCAAAACGGAAAACTTGTGACTTCGTATAGCGGCGAGTCATCTGTCTAGCTAGACATTGATCTTGATCAAAATCAGGCCTTTATCACATTCGTTGTGTCCCAAGCTGAAAGGGAAGGCAGGTAGAGACCATATTCATGCCTGCGCCTTGTGGCGCTCACCACAGACTTGGATGTTGCCTTGACCGTAGTTAGTTCGGGCCAACAACAATCAAGGCGTAGCTTGTTTTCTTACGTATAATCACCGGCCATGCAGCTCCCACCAACAGTTTGTTAGGACAAGTGGGAGGCAGGGTGGGGCTGGGTTGTGTGTAATTCCTTGGGATGGGAGATGCTTCGCACGGGAAAATGCCCCGAGCGCCTCATGGATACCGTAGAATGAAACGGAGCACGCACAGCCTCGTTAAACGCCTAGTGGGCTGCCTAACCATAAAATTTTTCATCAAAATTGGGTTTCTGATGCGTCCGCAGTGGTGGTTCGAACTGAAAGGGGTCAGTTTGGCATTGTTGTGCCCATGATTTTTGACTCTGTTGGCTCCATTTCGCGTTCTTGTGACGGTTTGCTATCCGCCAACGCACAGACTCTCTCGTCGGATGCCGGCATCTACTCCGTACCAGACGGGTAAAAACCTGGGCAAGGGCCGAGGGGAAGGCGGGTCGTGGTAAATTTCTTGTCTTGTATCGAGTATGGAGTACTCAGCTCTTGCAGGGAAATCGCATTCAAGGATCTGATTGGATCATAGATATTTCTTGATACCTTTCTTCGGAGGAAAGGTCTGGAGCGCCCTTGTTGTGCGCGCTTTACGTAATCTCAGTCTACTGACTAATCTATGTGTCGCGTGCTGGGCTGCAGCAGCACCTTTTCGGCGGGGAGAATCACAGCACGGGTACGGAGTAGTACAGACAGAGTGTGCATCGTGGTCGTTCTTTCCCCTTCCATCAAGCAACAGCTATCCTCGATTCTGTCTCCCAGCTTCCGGAAGAGCTGGTCAAAATGAGTATATCTGAAGATGTCGGGCCAATTAAAGCGCCACATTTGGAGATACTTAGTCCGCCACTTACTTTACCGTATGGTGTCCGTACTCAGTAAAAGCCCAAACTCCTCCATACCTTGCCCGGCTTGTGCCCTCCTTGGCGATTGCAAGGCGTCACTTTTAGCCAGGCGTCACCTACGGAGTACGGAGAGGGAAACGTCTGTTAGTGCTGTGAGACGTGCAATGCAGCTCTTGGCGCGGAGTAAATCGAAAGCTTAAATTAGTGGACAGGGGAAGTACGTACTAGTAAAACCCCTGCCATCATAAAAAGCGGGGACCTTACAAGAGAACCATGTCAGTTTTTAATGTCGCTGTTTAGCCTACTTCAATAGCCTGGAATGTACGCAGTAGCTGAAGCTGGTTCGACGTTCTGTTTGAGCTGAAGTGAGAGCCTGAGAGTCCTGTTGATTAACCTTGCCAGACATCCAGGACGCCATGAGCGCTGACGTCCTTGCTCGTGCATAACCTAGACCAGAGAACAGAGGCAATACGATTTCATGTGCCTCACTGCGGAGAGCCTCAAGAAGACGTTTATGACGAACGCCGCCCAGTGTATCGATTAGTTCGACGTCCATCCCAAGCTGAGGCAAAAGATTCAAACAGTCGACTAATTCCGAAAAGCCTATACAATTGGTCACGATAGTTCACAAATTTTAATTTTAATTCCCAGACGCGTGATCCTCTAACTAAAGCATTACATAGACCGGGAGGTGCTCCTGCGGTTACTTCCACCTGGAGGTTGGACAACGCAATAACTTTGAACCAGGGGACATGATCCAGTTGAAACAAATTCTCAACCATAATATTCCTCTTTTTCTTCTTTCCTCTGATTCCTCCACCTCCTCGCGCCACCGGATCAACTTTTAGCCAAGTTGTAAAATGCAACATGACGAGCGACATGACTGGAAAGAATAAGTTGGTGAAGCTTAGTGCTAACTAACACCTGTAGGAGAGTAGATATAGTGGATTCGTGGGGCACATACCGGTGGCTATAGCGGGCAAGTAGTGGGTTCTCAGGGTCTCCCAGGGGGTGGCGGGGCGAGAGGTAGCCTCCTCAGCATGCCATCAGGTGTCATGAGATGCCTGTGGTGGAGGCGTTTGGTACTACTGGGCATGGGAGCCAAAATATCGATACTTTAAATTCCACCAAGTCCCGCGAGCAAACGCCTCCCCTCTTCCTCTTATGCACACGAGACAGCTGTGATCAAATCCTTCCAGAGCCACAAGACTTGGAGTATCGGCAGTGTTAACAATGTTCGTGATGTGCCACTGAGTCTGCGGCTGTTACGGCCGTTCCGGCATGCATTTAAGCGTCGTCAGGTGAGTTAGCAAGGCCAAAGGGTGTAATTTGGAACTCGCTCGCCCGGTGCTGGTGTCGTACGACTGCTGAATCTCGTCCGCACGCTCCTCGCAGCCGAAAATGGTCCGCTCTGCTGCTGCGCCTCTGATCCAACCGGATGCCTCGTACTCCGCGGAGTGCGGAGTGTAGTGCGACCTCTCCTCGGTAGATATTTTCCAGCGTATCCGCTGCTGATGCTCTGTTACTAGGCTCGATTTCCACCATTCTGCGCGTATCCGCATGGACTGGAGCATCAGCCGCTGCTTGAGCAGCTTCGATTCTCATTTGACGCGTCCTTAATGGCCTGCACAGAAATCCGGCCACGTTCTGAGAGTAAGCAAGTGTGATACAGAGGGACCAGACATCCATCTGGTCTGTCTGCGGCCCTGGCGGGTTGCTGCCTAGCTCGGGTGCCGTATAGATGTTGTTCCGACGAACGATTGAGCCTTGTACACCTAGTTGGCAAGACCAAAGCCTGCAAGATAATACTCATAGCCGCCAGAGGGCAGAGGTGTAAAAAGGATGTTTTCAGGTTTTACATCTCGGTGAATAATCCCTTCGGCCTTAATATAGTTGAGGGCCTGGACCATCTGCTGAAGAAGGGGCTTCGCCAGACCGGAAACGACTGTATAATCCTGTTAAGGAGACATGTGGAATTTGACAACGAGGTGAGCGCGGCGGACCCGTATGTTGGTTGGTGAATAAGTAGGCTTCAAACGATTTACGTTCAAGGATACCGATACCAAAGATAGAAAAAGGTAGGGAAAGAGAAGGAAAAAGAGGGAAGGAGAGAGAAGGAGAGGGAAAGAGAGGGAAGTAGAGGGGAGAAAAGAAAAGGAGAGAAAAAGGAAAAGGAAAAGGAAAAAAATAAAATAAAAAAAGAGGGAAAGAGGGAAGAATAAAGAAGGAGATGGAAAGAAAAGGAAGGAGAGGGACGGAGAGGGACGGAGAGTTTACCTGTGGATGTTGACTAATAACACTAGTGGAATATAAAGATAATGGTTGCGAACGACGGCGACCGCAATTGCATATCTTGGAATCTGGTGTCTGAACCTGTATTTAGGAGCATATGACGATAGCATTTCGTATATTTTCCGTCACTTGTGGACTCGTCTCAATGCGTAGGTTTATATTATTTTGAAGCCAGCAATGCCCTACCGGAAAGTATTGACCAACAGTTCAATGTCCACAGAAGGAATTGTTTTTTTGAGAATAATTATTTAGGAAGGTTTTACACACCTTGGGGTATCTTCCACGCTCGCAGGGATAAAGAAAACTTCGCGCGCCTAATAAATATATTAAGGTTGGTGTGGAACCGATTTGCCCCGCCAAAATAAAGATGCTGGGGCCTATCCATGAAGAGACCCCCGACCAAAACCAAGCCCGACAACACAGAATGTGTTCGCTGCCTGGCGGATTGGCAATTAGAAATATAATCGCCGCAGGCAGGGTAAAAAAACTTCGATCCTATATTTATTGGGAATGGAGGGGTTTCTTGAGGGAGCATGAATACTAGAGACATTGTGTAAAGGAGCCTGTGCATTCGTCAAGCCGTTCGTGCATTCCTTACCAACTGCGGAGTAGCTGAGCTGGTTAACTGGTCCGTACCAAATAGGACACGAGCGGGACCAACCCGCCGGTGGCTGCCTTCCTTCACTAGTGATCTTCTTTTAGACGAAGGTTCGTGGTGGTGGCTACCTAAATAGGCACTTTTAAGTTCCAGGTAAGTATTCCATACTAAATTGGCCGAAGCAGAACACCTGTTACCACCTCCATCGGGCTAGTCAGGAGAGGTTGCCCTATTTTGTAGACGACAAGTGGTCGTGGCCACGCAGTGCGACTGGGCGGGTGTAGGATCTGGCGCACTTGTCCGACTCTTTTGCACCCATTGACGCGGCGCAAATTAATAACCATTGTAATGTATTCGGCAAGACGGACTAAATCGTAGATGGCAGGAAGTGTGAGTGCCAGGACGTGGAGGGCAGTCTGACGTCCAAGCTTTGGAGCAGCGTCGCCTACTGCGTCTGGCCATACACACATACATGTCAGCGGGTGCAACCTTGCGGTCTCACAGTCCACTACTAAGTGTAGTGTGCTGTGCAAGAAAGTCAAGGGCATACTTTCTACATCCGACCCAAGAAAAACGTATGCCGGTCTACGTGGCGACAGTTGGTTCTATAGAGAGACCGATTGGCTGACTTCTTTGTCGAAAATGATGCATGCATGAGTGATGAGGTGCGACCGATGAAAATGTCGAGCCGTTGTGGTTTTGACCAAACACAAGCGTATTCCGCCTGGGCGTTGTGGAATAATCTGCGATAGAGAAAGACTCGACGACGGAGTAATGCCCTGGTTGTGATTGTGACTTCACAAGAGCTTCACACGAGGAGGCGCTGTTATGAAGCGACTATCATAAATTGGTTACTGCTCTACAACATGGCATGGCAGACATTCATTATTTTGTCTGGCGGATTTTGTTGATGAAGATGCAGGGCGTGTGCGAAAATAAGCCTCATTGCTGACTGAATTGCTCTCACGTGAATTTTGGACTTGACCAATTTGGTCACATCAAGTAAATTAGCTATAAGAGGGGTCCTAGCCCGACTGTCTAAGTAGATCAACAAGTTTCCACTCTGTGCTCGCATTAAATCTTTGTTCGGTGCCCTGCTCCTGTGCCTACCATGCTTGAATTGCTTTATTGAAGGGCGCGCATATCCGATAACCTTGGACTGGGCGGCGCAATCATTTGATCTTGTTACATACGAGATTGCTACGGATTGATTCGGGTCTGCAGTTGATCCCTCTGCTGAGTTGAAGTTGCGTTGCTGGCTGCGTTGCTGGTTGTGTGTCAGACACCAAACACTAATTCCTCTTTCCATCGCCATCTATCTATCCATCCTCTCAACCCCCCTCAAGCACACAGCTACACAACTGCTTCCGTGGGCTCAATTAAGCAGCTCAGGAACTCTGAGAATTTTAGGCTCGACTCTCTCAGCAATTTCCAATTGTAGCACACCACTGGCGAATGAAGCCTCAATAGCTGCCGCTGTTATCCTCTTGGAGGGCATCGGATCCAACATATGGTAGATAATCCCCTCCAAAAAGTCGTCTCGGTCCAGGCCCCGTCTCGCTTTGGCAATTTCCTCCAACCACTCTGCCCATGTTACGTCATGGCCGCTGCCCGTCTCAGTCATGAGATGAAATCGTAATCTCCAATCGCCCCTTTCCGGATACGAAATATTCCTCGTCACATAAAGCATCGTCACGCCCAAGGACCAGACATCACCGGCCGCGTTGGGTTGCAGCTTTGCCGAACATTCTGGCGGAAGGTACCACGGGGTTCCTCCGGGGTGTTCCTCAGCCGCGGCTGTCGTAGCCAATCCAAAATCGAAAAGCACGGCGCCTCGTTCAGGGGAGTAGGCGATATTGGCCGGCTTTATATCGTTGTGAACGATGCACCGGGTCTTCAGATACGCCAATGCCGACGACATGTCGCGGAGAATCCGCGACGCGTCTTCCGGCCCCAGGACGGAATCGTTCTCCCGCGCCAAGGACTTCGGCAGATGCTCGAGATACAGGGCAAAAAACCGACCATCATAAGCTTTGAGCGACACGAGGTTTTCCTAGGTAATGTATGAGCATGACATGATGAAGAGGAGGAATCGTATTAGAAATGAACCAACATGGTCTATGTTAAGCAAAAACAACAGCTCATGCCTCCAGCTTTCCGCAGAGCGAAGGATGTCCATATAAACTTCACACCCAAAGCTAAACATTTTGGCAACTGTGTTTTCCCGCGATGCTGTATCGGGGGACAGGAGAGAGTGTCCAAGGTCGGAGTGTCGACAACCAAAAACTACCGACGTCTTAGTAAGTCCTTCCTGCTCAAAGCAATCAATGGTATACTCGTCAGGGCCGTTTACATCCAGAGTACGTGGGTCAAGGCCACAAGCCATCTGTGTACATATACTCGGAGTGCTTTTAATGACGGCAAGATGTCGTTTCATAAGGTCTGCGAGAGGCTCGTGGTGTGTCACTGTGGGAATCGCGGTAAATGCCAATCTCGCTTCGAGTGACGGATATGTTTTCTCCTCCCACATTTCCTTCGCCGCTGGAGCAGGAGAGATTTTCATCGCATCTTTGTTTACTTTTCGTCTCTTGGCGGAAGTTTTTTCATCGCCATCGTGCGAGCGATCCGGAAAACCGAAAAGCAGAGGATTTGCGTCCACCCCAGCTCTCAAAACAGAGAAGCGCTTGTGCAGTAGCCTGATGTCAAAGAGGCTTTGCTCATCCCCTTGCCTTTTGTCGCTACCTCCAACAGAAACCCTCCAGATATCGGGCCCTACGATGCACCATTGTTTAGATTTGACATCACATCGTGTCCCTTTGCGGTGCTTTGTCAGGTGAACTGTGAATGAAGAATTGTTGACCAAAATACAGTCATGGCTGGTGGGATCGTAGTATATACGAAGTTTGAGGAAACTTGGAGTATTTGCTGCAGTTGTCGACGAGTCGTCAAGAAGCAGACCATTCAATGGTATGCTAATTGCGAAATCGACATCGAGCCGTGTCTGGACGAAGCCAGTCATATCCCAGCGGTCCACTCCAACTTTTTGAGGGAGGGCGGTCAAGGCGTCTTGCTTGTCTCGGCAAATGGCCGCTGTATAATGAGTAGGAGAAGCAATGATAACTCGGGTAATGGGCGACAATGCGCTATAAGCGTCGGCAAATGCATCGTACACCTCATCATTAGTAGGAACAGTTGAAGCTGTAGAGATGGGAGCAGTGGGAGCTGCGAACGTTCTCTCAGCCAATCTCCAAACGCTTTTGTACTCATGGATAACAGGAGCAGTTGGAATTGCCGATGTTCTCTTAATCGAAGGCGAGAGACCACTGCCATTAGATTGTCCATAGTATTTTTGCTCATTCATACCAGCATCGTAGGCGGACCGATGCAGGTTTCTAGATCGACGACGGGAGGAGGAACCACACCGGTTAAATGGGGACGTCCAATATAATCTTTGGACAGACATCTTGTGAAGAGACGAATAAATGGTATGCCGTAAAGGATCCGAGGTTTTCTGATCGGGAAACGCTATTACTGGATAGTAAAAGATAATATACTAATATGCCGAGAAAACAGAAGAAGCAAACGGCGAAACCGAAAAGGGAACTGAGCTGTCTACTTAACGTTTCTCATCTTCCTCATCGTCTGAGGAATATGAGCAGGACCGAGGTACGCCGTACAGTGGGAGACATAAAGTTTTTGCACGCCTCGAGGTATCTTCCACGACAGCGGGTATGTCAAAACTTTATGCCACATACTGTACATGCCCAACGGGAAGAGGTCTCTGAGTGCATTTTCTTGATTCACCCGTCCCCTTGTATGTCTGACAGAGTCGCTACCCTCCCGCAAGATTTCTTTATCCGTAGTCGTCTTGCACACGGAGAAGGGTGTGTGTGCAGCTACGAAGTTGATGTAAGTACGGAGTACGGGGTACGGAGCAGGACTGTTCTGCCATTCATGTATGGTGTGAGGCCGTGTAATTGTCATTGCCCAAATGCCCCGGGAACCATTTTTCTTTTGGCGACACATTTGACCGAATATGAGAAATTTTCTTTGTTTCTTTTTTTCACACAGACAGCGAATATAAACTATCGCAGATAGGGTTCCCGGTCAGTCAGTTACGTAGTCAGCTACTTGGTACGCGGCTATTTCGAGCGCCATGAATGTATAATGTGTCATGCCAGTATCATGGCCACGATGCTTCATTTTCACTAGTTACGACCGGGGTGCATTGTCGAGCGGACATGGGCCGCTCTGGCGACATGATTCCTGCCGCGGTCGATAGGCTGCCAGCTCACTAATCCCTTAGGTACCCAGGCAGATACTCATTGTCAGCAGGGCTGTCCTGTCCATGACTGACTGGTTGACTGACTGACTGACTGACTGATTAACTGACTGATTAACTGACTGATTGACTGACTGATTGACTGACTAGTCCGCGCGGTGTGGTTGATTAACCAACCAACCACCGCCTACTGAGCCGCTGGTCCTGGTCTCGCAGCAGATGGCTGATTACTCCGTGATGGGGCCGTGCATCACATCACACATCATGGTTGTACAGAGAAGTGAGGCGGATGGTCTTGGCTGAGACGATCGGGCAGCCGAGAGTAATCCTCGACAAGATCCCCTCCTTGATAGTTGGTTAGTTGGTTCGTTACCGCCTTTCGTCCCGGACGAGACGCCCATCAAAATTTATTGGATCAACACATGCATGTGGTGGGCAATGAGACCATCTCAATCGTCGACCAATTTCCTTTCTTGGGTCATCCATGATGCGTGTTAATGGTGGGAACGCCGCGCTCAGGCTGTCTGCTCGGGGACGACCACTTGCCATCATGCAGCGTGATCGAGGATTTTGGCCAAGAACCACGCTCAACACCTTGCCACAAGCCCGTCCACCCAAAGCAAAGAAAAAAAGAAAAAAAAAAAAGACTCGAAGGCACTATCTCTAATGCGTATAGATCAAAATAATAATAATATTATTATTATTAAGTAAGCGGGCTACGAACAAGCCGAAATGAAAGACAATCAATGCTCACGATCAAGACCCATGACGCGGAATGGTCGTAAGAGCATCAGCAGCAGTAACAGAAACAGCCTGCTTGGCAAGCTGCTGGGATGGAATATCACAGCCCACACATCTCACTCACACCCGCCAGCCGGCAACACAAGTCATAATTCACTTTAACAGGACAGATGACTTCGTCACATCGTCAACTCGCCACATCGTCACGGTTGCACAGGTTGCTACGCCAGAGATGCGGAGCGCAATCAACGGGCAATCACAGACCTGGGCAGCTCAGTCATGTGCGCAAGCTTCAATGAGGGAAACGTGGCCTGGCGGTTGGAGGACGAGGGGCATATTGCAATAACTAACATGCAGGCTCCCGGAAATGGGTCAGAACACCGATGAGGGAAAAAAGCCACACTACGATACCTGAGCAAATGTCTCCCCCGGACGGCAAGCCTGTGATGGCGGCATTGCATCATGACTTGGGAGATGTCGCCGTCATGGGGCAAGCATTGCTACAGGCTCGGTGATGTGATACCCTCCTTTACGCATCACGAGCCTATGAGAATGAGGGCGGGGAAACAGCAAGGCTCGGATGCTAATTGGAGGGCTATCATACATTCACACCCAAACAAACAAAGATGGTGAGGTCCCCTTTTTCTTTTTTCTTTTTTTCTTCTTTCTTTTTTTGCTCGTAGGTTGCAGGTGGTGCTTTTACGATGACATCGGTGTTGCGTTTTCTCGTCTTCATTTTATCCTGTTTAGGTGATTTAGGTATCATGTGGCGAGCGGTTATTTTCTCTCTCAGCATTAAGCTACGGGAGGGATGGTATGCAGGTAGAGAGTGTACGAGTCACCTTGGACCTGTACGACATCAAGGCATCTAAGTAGAAATATCCATTATGCTACGCATCCTGCAGACACATATATTTAACAGTGTCTATGTCTAGGCGCAATATGAATGCATCCCGGTAGAATGCCAATAATGCTACTCCGTACGCATCTGACAAATAATCATTTGACGTGGTATGTATCCTTGCACAGTTGATGGCTGGACTCAGCTCTCAGACGGAGCACGGGGAGCCAAAGTCCAGACTTGGCCGCCGATAGTTATAACTCGGACCCCGTTTTGATGCTGCCACACTGTCTTGCTGCTGGCCCGCAAAAGGAAAGTTTGCCAACTAAGTAACTAACAACTGCTTATACATACCCTGGCTGAAACAGAGGTGCAGCCAGCCACAGCGTAAGAGTGGCAATGCGCATACTGGGATGCGTCAGCAGATTAAATGGACGGCCGACGGCAGCGTGCGTTTGGGTGCGGCCGTGGGTGTCGTCGTGGAACACACATAATTAAACTCGACAGAGTAAAAAGTTTGTTGGCTTTCTTTTCTCCCGGTCGCGAATGACGCCCATGCTGGGCGGATGAAAGGATGGCCGGCTGCTGCATGGCGGGTAGCCTATATCGCCAAATTATACGCGGGCCAGCATTGCTCGGCAGCCCTCTCTCTACGAATTTGGCAGGCCTGGCGTTGTTGGGTAATCGGCATGCTTGGACGTTTGGCGACGTGTTCCGCGGCGTAGGACGAGTAGATGGCGCCCGCCGTATGACACGAGAATTGTGTCTGGGGTTTTTAAGTGGACGGCGTGGATGAACGCCTACGCGCCGGCCAAAGGGAACGAGGACGGAGCAACGAACTGACTAACTAGTTGCAGGGATGGGATGGATGTCCAGTTGTGCCTGGGGGGGGGGGGGGAGGAGGGGGGAGGAAAGCCAGCAAATCTTGCCTTGTCTAATTCATGATGTTGTGTTCCACGACCTCTCCCCAAGCCAACGACAACACGGACGGCATCAGTTACAACTGGGAGAGCAGGAAGCCAAAACATCTTTACCCGGTCGCATTCAATTATGTTGTGTTCCTTTCTTTACCTTTCCTCAAGCCATGGCAGCACGGACGGACGGAGTCGCTGGAAGGGGCATGATGGAAGAGCCAGGAAGGGTGCCTCTCGGGCGACGTGTTAAAACAGTCGCGCGGTAGCAAACAATGTCCAGATAGCCATTCATGACGACGCACCGTCCGCCGCATTCCTTCTTCCGCCCGCCCTGCCGAGCATGGATCCTTGCAGCATTGAGCTGATTACACATGTGTTTCTGTTCCAGGGCCACCTAAATCTCCTGACGGCTCTGTGGACCCTTTCGGCTCGTTGTTATTATTGAAGACGCTGACTGCGCTTCCTTCCGGGTTCGGAGGTGCTTGAGGCTAGTCTTCGGTAATTCATTGAGGCGTCGCGCTTGGAATAAACGGAGCTAAGCTTGAGCGAAATGCGGGTGGTCCCGTCGTGCCAGGTGATCCTGAAGATCCCGGTGGTTCTGGCCTGCTCGCCATGGAGGGTCAGACGGATCTCGCCTCTCGCTCCTCGCACCTCTCACCTCTAGCATCCCTGTCTCTTACCTCTCACCCCCACCCCGGTGCCTCGTCTTACCTCTCTCATCTCCGCCTCTTGCCACCCCGCCGAAAAACTGCCATTGTGCATGGCATCGACAGCACGAAACGCCTGCCCCGCCGCCGGCCGGTATGCACGAGAAGCGCGTTGTGTAAGTAGTCTCCGTATATTTCATGGCAGTTGGGTTGGGCATCGGTGTAGTACGGCGACTCTGTGCGACGCCGTACTGGCTGTTGTGCCATCTTGCTGGGAGTTGGGGCGGGGAGCTAGTCCGTCATGAGAGCAAAAATTCTTATCATCCACGGCCGCCTCTTGAAATGGTGTTTGTCGGTGCAGCAGAGCCGCCATCAGGACATCTTGGGGAACCGGTCTAGAATGGGTATACTATAATGGGAGGTAATAAGTCTTTGCATGCCTTCGAGTACCGTCAATGCCACCGGCACCGGGGTAACTTAGGGCCTGTCACCAAGCAGACATGCAATAAGTTATTGCCATATACTGTAAGTATGGAGCGTATTTGCGCAAAACCTTCTACGAAGAGCAGGATTCCCGTCTCGTGCTGTCTTGATGGAAGCAGTGTTAGAATCTGTGCTGTTCATCAAGATGAAATGTATTTTATACTTGCCTGCACGCCTAGTGGCGAACAGACTTGATGTAGACTATTCCTACAGAGCAGTATGACAAATTTGTTCTCTCCGCCTTGGATAAGATGACAGAAATTGCGTCGCTCTCTTTAGGTCAAAGTTCCGTGATTGGTAATAAGCAACTACACCGATTGGCTCTTCAAAAGCCTCCGTGCCGGAGTGAGGTTTATGATGTTTGCCGCAGCATAGTTCCTCTGAAGCTAGCAATGCTGAGCGACCACTTTTGCGTAGCCACGTCTTCAAGTTACAACTCCCCGGTCCCCCAGTTTCCCTCCTACAACTACACAACATACCATCTCGTCCATTATAATGGAGGCACCGACATGGAGCGTCGTTCCAGCCAACACCACGTCGGTCGACGTCACACGTCAAGGCGTAGGATCACTCATGCAACGCCTGGAAATCCATCAAATGCCGAAACGTCTCGACAATGGTTACCGATCGATTCTTAAAGAACCAGAAACATCATGTGAACGGATATTCCTGGACGCAGGCGGAATCTCGGCCCGGGTTGCGTACTTCGTCGCTAAGCAGGCTGAGAGACGTACGAGTAATGTCGGCAACCCAGCCGCCACTACGCTACCATTCAACGATCTTCCCAAAATCACTATTGCTGATCTGAAGAGGTTAGTAGAGGTAGTATGAGATACAAACACCCTCGACTCGAGAGACGTATCCAAGAGGTCTTCGACAGGGCAATTAGGTTACGCGTTAGGTCGTCGTCATTGAAGAGCCGTAGCAAGTTTATGCCACTTTGCAAGTTTATGCCAACCCATACAATGGTTCTTAGTTAATAAGTGGAGTAGGCGTAGTAGACGACCATGGTCTCCCTGCCCCGGTGATGGAAGGGTCGACGTCATTGGTGAGTAGGACACCTTTGCCCACGCTGGTGATGGAAGGCTCCACGCCATCGTGAAATAGAGAATTCAATTACCTGCCCTAGAGAAAGAAGTCTCCAAGCCGTTAGTGAAAATGACACCCTTAACCGTCCATGTGGGCGGAGCCAATAGGAATTTTCATGTTCGGGGCCTGGCTGCCCAGAGGGTCACATCCATTCCGCCACCATTGATGGCTGACGCCATCACAAAGGACCGCACGCCGGACACCGGAAGCGCATAGATGGCAGACGTTACAATTTCGTCGACTCCCGATCCTTCGACCTTCGGAAATAAGCAGGGATATACAACGAGCCTTATAATCACAAGCAACAAAGTTAAGCGTCTGGCGAATGCTTTATTTTGTGGACTCGTTGGAGTCAACAAACGTACAACGATGCCTTGTTCTGCCTAGCGGATTGAAGATCGTGCCTAGCCTGAAATTCATTCTACGTGGCCGTAAGATGAATGTCATCCCAGATATGGTTGGCTACAATATACACGGCGTCATTGGAGCAGGCCGTGACGACAGACACGAGGCTGGGCAAGGCAAACACGTCACGGAAAGTGTGACCATGACTATATCGCACCAAGATTGCGATTTCGCCACTATCAATCTCTTGCTGGACGGGCGGGAAGCATGTCGACTGGCAGCCGAGCTGTTTGGACAGAGAGGATGTTCGAACCATACGGGAAGTGGTTCTTTTTTTTTTTTCTGCATTCCCTCGCGAGGACGTCGAAGGAGCCAATGCAAAGTGGGCTGCGAGCTGCGAGCTGCGATCGCCTGCGGGATTGCAGGGGCTGAGCCACAGAATTGTCGCAAATTTCGATAGTTTCGTCAGTCTGCAGGTTTAAGGGTCTCTCGTCCACACTTCGGGAGGAGGCGAGCCGGGGCACAAAAGGCGGGATCGCACTTCGCGCCGGGCTCGTTGGGCGCGCATGCCTCTTTGGGCCCGAAGAGTAGGGTGGCCAGACGGAGTATGCCGTCAGAGCCCCCCCTTCTCCGGGGCCGTTATCGCTGGATCTCCTAGATTGCTGCTCCGTAAACTGTCAGTTATGATACCTTGACCAATTATGAAATTTGACCAGTCATGTGTTTGGTGGACCAACGGCGATAAGAAGTCGGCATGGTACAGCCCCCCCAACGGAGGGTGGAGGAGAGCTTCGTGACAGGTGGACTCCAGCCATATCGAGATTCGTCCGCATCGTTTTCATTGCGGACGCGTGACTCTCCAAAAGTTATCCTTGCGAGCTCCGACAAGCCAGAACGGCGTAGCAAGCAAACGTGCTGGGAGCGCAACCAGAGACTCCATGTCCATGGTACTATAGACCAGCGTTTCCTGCCGCATCCAGGAGGCACAGAGAGCATAACAATCATTTATACATTAAAATTTTTGGTTCGCCACGTTATTCACTTGCCTGTGACTCTTAAATGGTGTAGCAAGGGCGGCCGGAGATTCTTTCATGGGGTCCAGCTCACATCATCAGAATCCGGTAGTGAGTTTCTCGTGGTACGGGAACATTAACACACTAGCCATTGTATTTCAGGCGCCTTGTTTCATTTGAGTTCTACGGAACAAGCCCTATCAACCTCTGGCAGAACGCAATTTGCGCTAGTTAATCTAGGTTCTGCATGCCTACCATGCTGTAATACTGTCCTCGCTTCTCCATCAGCTGCTCATGGCTCCCCATTTCCGCCAACCTACCCTCCGCAAGGACACAAATTATGTCCGCGTTGCGAATGGTACTTAGTCTATGAGCCACCATGACTGTTGTCCTGTCCTTCCGTATTGCATCCATCGCTGCCTGCACGACAGACTCCGATTCCGTGTCCAAAGCAGACGTCGCCTCGTCGAGGAGCAATATCCTAGGCTTGCGTAGAAAGGCCCTTGCAATTGCAATGCGTTGCTTTTGGCCACCGCTGAGCATACTCCCGCCTGTGCCGACAATCGTCGATAGACCGTCGCTACTGTGGTGTCAGATACGGGAATTGAAACATTCGAAGATAAGAGGCGGAAAGAACTTACGGCAGAGATTCTACAAATTGAAGGATGTTGGCTTGTTTGCAAGCCTCAAGAATGTCGTTGTCGCTGACCTCGTCTCTAGCTGAGCCAATTGCCACGTTTTCTCGTATAGTTCCTGTGAAGATGATTGTCTCTTGGCTAACGAAGGACGTCATTTCGCGATACGCAGTTGCATCCATTGACCTGATATCCTGTCCATCCACCAGGATTCTCCCATGATCTGGTTCGTAGAAACGCTCCAGCAAGGACACGCAGGTGGTTTTCCCGCTTCCACTCTGTCCCACAACTGCGAGCGTCTGTCCCGGCTGCACGGTGACGCTGAATTCGTCCAATGCTAGCCGTGAACGCCGCGATGGGTATGTGAAGGAGACCCGTTCAAACTCGATCCTGCAAGCTTTCTCACGCTCGTCAACTTGCTTTTCTTTCTCGCTGTCCATCTTTGAGTTGAAAGGGGGCGGTCCAGGCCGCGGATCCTTGCCCGCAGGAGGCTTTAGATCTATCATGTGTTGGAGTTCTTGGCTTGCAAGCATAGCCTTGCTTGCGTCTGGTGCGAATGTGAAAATCGAGCCGGCAATTTGTGCTCCGGAAATGAGACTAACAAAGCATATGTATACCTGGAAAGTTGAGTATTCTCGGTCGGCGATGAGTACGCCTCCGTACCAGAATGCTAGCGCGGCGCATAAATAGACTATGGACTGCGACGCAGCGTACAGGCTGGACGCTGTGAGAATTGACCGTATAGCTTTCGATCTATGATGGACTAGGTAGCTATGATGCCGCGTAAGAGCGTACTCCTCGAGCCCCAGAGAAGCAACGGTTCGTATGGAACGCACCAGCTCCCCGGCAAAGTTTGCTGCCTCTGTGCCACTCTTCCTGATTTCGGTATCAAACGCCGTCAGGACCATCAAACGAAGCCACCCACAGGCTACCACTACGGGTACTGTCGCCGTGCAAACGAGGGCCAGTTTCCATCCAATCGCCAAGGAAAGCACTATTCCGGCGATGATTGTCGAGACAAATGTTAACAGGCCCCCTATGACAGGACCTCCCATACCGGAGAGGTCGTCGGTGCTCTTTGACAGGACACTTGCGAGGGCACCTGGCGTATGTCCAGGTTCGTCAAAAAATGCCATTTCCTGAGCCATGATGGAGTCGAAGCATATTTCTCGGACCCGCCGCGAGAGCTTCTGAGTGGCTTTCGATAACGCAACGCCAACTCCAAGCCAGGAAATGAAAGCGACCGCGCCCAAAGCTACGTAGAGTCCGGAATACAATTTGACTTCGTCGGTGAGCTCCCCAAATCTGGAAGAGGAGAGTCCTATTGCCGTGAGAAGTTTCGCAAATAGAACCGCTTGCCTTGAGACGATGGTTAGCGCAAGTTCAGAATCATGAGACGATGAAAGTGGCGTACGCTGGAATCCCTAGGCCGGCCATGATGGCACAAACCAGCCCGAAAAGAAGAAGCCTCCAATCGCTGCCGCTCATACGAGCGATGAATGCCAGAGTTTGTTTTGCATTGGGGCGAAGGCGTGAATCGGCTCCCTCGGCATTTCGGGCATGGTGAGTTGTGGTGCTGCCTGACTTGTCTTCCATAGGGTCCAGGTAAGCAGCAGCAACATTATGACCTGAGCTAAGCAACAGTGGATCATCTAGTTGCTTGTGTTCAATAGAAATTTCATCCGAATCGATAGCAGTCGTGGTCGTCTTGTCTTGGACATTCTGTTTTTCCACCAGTGCTGCATAGACACCATCTCGAGCGATGAGTTCTTCATGTTTTCCTTGCTCTATGACCCTGCCTTCGGCGAGTACCACAATCTTATCAGCATTTCGAATGGTCGAAAGTCGATGCGCGACGACTATAGTCGTGCGATGCCGAGAGGCAGTGTCAAGCACTGACTGAACAGCGGCCTCGGATTTAGAATCCAAGGCTGACGTAGCCTCGTCGAGAAGAAGGATACTGGGGTCTTTCATTAGGGCACGTGCAATCGCGATTCTTTGTCTTTGACCACCCGAAAGTTGTAATCCCTTTTCACCGACTTGTGTCTCATACCCGTCCGGGAGCGAGGTAATGAAGTCATGGGCATAGGCCTCCTTGGCTGCAGAGACTACCCGTTGACGTATCTCCTCCTCGTACAGCTCGGCCAGCATTTCGGAACAACCATATTTAATATTTTCGATGATGGTGGCGTTGAACAATACTGGGTTCTGATCCACCAGAGAGATTTGACGACGCAGCCACCGGAGATTGAAGGATTGAACATCTCGTCCATCGAGTACTGCAACACTGCCGTTAGCTGAAATGGGCGATGACAACGCGCGCACAAAGATGTGAGCTTACACACTGAGCCGCCTGTAGGCTCGTAGAACCGCTCGATCAGCCCCAAAATGCTACTTTTTCCACCTCCGGAAGGACCAACAATGGCCGTCTTCATACCCGCAGCGCATGTGAATGTTAAGTTATTCAAGACTGTGATATCATCGCGAGACGGATACACCAAGCTGACATTGTTGAAATGAATGTCTCCAGTAACCCCAGAGGGCTTGTCTCCGGCTTCTGCCAACGGATCTTGGGGGGACCTCCTTGCGATGGACTTCAGCACAGCGTCCGCAATCGCGACACCCGAGGTGAGGGACTGGATAGACGGAGCTATCCTGATGATTGCAAATGATCCAATCGTAACGGCTAATGTTGTGGCGGTGACTCCCTCTACCGAGATCTCACCTTTGACCAGGTATTTCGAGCCGGCCCAGAACGAAAGGGCGTACAAGAGGCAAGGCATGGTATTCATCCATGCAATCATTATCGCGACTGTGTTTTCGGACTTGTCCTCTGCTTTTCCTGCTTTCTTCAATAGATTCGTGTATCGCCCGGATAACACATGCTGTATTCCAAAAGCTGTAACATGTCTCACGGCACCAATGGCCTCTTCAGCAATGTTCGCGGCCTGGCTGTGCAGGTCCATGGCGCCTTTGTGGTACCGCACAGCGTAAGCACCGCCCACGCTCGCACTGGCAACCATGGCTACGAAGAATGGGCTCATGATTAATGCCGTTTTCCAGTACATGACAAAGGCAACCACGAATGCAGCGCAGAAGGTCGCAACAGCACTCAGCAAAACCGACAACTTGCTCGTCACAGCTTCTTGGACTTTGCCCATGTCGGACATGATCCGATTCGTGACCTCTCCGGGGCCCAAAATGTCGAAAAAGGCCATATTTTGCCGCAAGATAGCTGAAAGATATGCTGTTCGCAGAGCCGTCGCGATCCGCTCCCCAGAATAGTAGTATCCGACGGTGGCAACGTACGTGAAGACGAAGAGACCGATGCTAAGATAGACGTAGTACAGACTGAATGTCGCTATCTTCGATCGCAGCTCCTCGCCGCTGATGGTCCCTGCCTCAAATCCATTGAAAACAGCTACCAACAAACCGTAAATGACCTGCAATAGAGAAGTCAGATGATGGCTGCGAAATTCGCATCTGACGTGGCGGCGCGCATGTGTACTCACAGGGACGAGCGGGTTCAGTGCTCCCGCAAATACGGCGCAAACCGAACTGATGGACAAGATGACCTTGTCCGATGCAGTTGCATAGCTGAAAACAGACCTCCTCGACGTCGAACCCTTCTCTTGAGTTCCATGCAATTGTCGGTCGAGTACGGCCCTCGCCAGTTCTTTTTCGGCGGCACTTTGATCTGTCGTCGCCATGGTACTGGGGGGGTTGATGTCGTAGCCATGCGGCATGCACGAGCGGAAAATCAAAAAGATGAAGGGCCAACAGCAGCAAAAAAAAAAAAAAAACAGAAGATGCGTTGTGGTGCCTTTGAGAGCGTTGCGCCGACTAACACCAAAAAGTATCGAGCAGATAGCGGGACCCGTGAGTGGGACCCTGAGCCGAAGTACTGGCCGAAAATTGAAGTGGGTGAGATGTTGGGGAGCCATTCAATCGGGCTAGCGCGCCACGCTATTCGGCTTGACCCCTGCTTGGCCTGTTAAGTGCCCGCGTCTTCCTCCAGGGTCGTCCGCCTAAGGCGAAAAACACGGCCGAGTTACCTAGAGCCCAGCGGGCCAGAGCTGGCAAGTGCTCCGCTTTAGCCACCACCGACCGAATGTCAGGTTAAATGGTCCGAAAATGTCTCCATGATCATGAACAGACTGTATGGGGGGTCATTGCGTCCTGTTCTATTTCTGTTACTTTCTTTCTTTTTT
>JASWJB010000077.1:0-146901 GCA_032433595.1 Conoideocrella luteorostrata
CACACACACACGCACACACACACACATACATACACACATATGTACATATAATACAATACAACACAAGTATGTCCATGCCGCAAATGCCTCTCAGGGAAAGCACCAATGACATGTCAGAAGTTGCACCTAAGCAGGCAGCAGGGTGTTTCCATATACAAGCCATGACATGACACAGGTCTTGACTCTTTCAACACACCCACAACGCTAGGTGGTAGGTAGTAGTATACGGGAGAATATCGTCAGACCAGGACACCCGGTAAACAGGGCACAGAGTCACATCATAATCTATCTGCCTCAGAAGCGGGATCCCCTCCTCCTCCAATGCCCAAAGAGCGCAAGAGTAAGAAATAGTACGGAGTATAAACAAGAGACTTGGTGCCTAAAACAATTTTACCTTTCTTACCCGTCCCAGCAGCATCCGGCATTTGTTTTCTCGTGTGATCTGGGCCCCCCGTGCGTGCGTGCGTGCGTGCATTTGCTCCTCCGTGCCGTCCACTCCATCATGATATGATCGGAGGGAAAGAGGGGCAGGGGGGGACGGGGTTCGAAGTTGCCAAAGAGCCCGATTTTACGTGGTTTCTGAAACAGAGTCAGTAAGTGGGTGGGTGGTTCGCCTCGTGGGAGACACACAGACGTGGTGGTCTTGCCGGTCGGCACATCGTAGATAACGACGCCGCGGTTGCTAGTGGTCAGCTGAAGGCGGACGAAGCAAGCTGCTTGTGCTTGTGGCATCCCTGACTTTGTCCGAACTCTCTCGGGGCAGTGCCGGTGCGTGTATGATGTATGGAAAGAGAAAGCATCGGCCCCGAGGTGGTGTAGGTTACTTCACGCCCTACCTACCGAGGTGACGGCAGCATCTCATGACAATCAAGTGAATCCAGAGACTACCAGTAAGTACACCGCAGCAGTTCGTCATAACCATGTACCATGGAGGCCATCCCAATGCCCTCTCGGCCAAGTCCGCGACTGACCAACTAGCTCTCCATGCATAGTCCTCACCAACCCCTAAAGTTTATCAGATGCATGTCCAAGATCGAAGCCAAATAGAATAAACAAAATAAACCTTCTTTCCCATCATGCCTTCATGCCACCAACACGTCATGTCGATTTTTTGTTTCCCCGCCATGTCAATTGTTCGGGCTCCTCGCCCGGCATCTACTTGTACAATAAGCAAATCCACCCAAGGCTCTGTTTGATCGTCTCCAGGAAGGCACAGTCTGTGCATTCATGCGTCGTCCGCAGGTGGCGATTCTCCTTGCGTAATCAGTAAGTAGCATGACATATATCGAATTGAGTATTCACTACGAGCTGGCATAAACATGGACTATCGTAGTACCATGACTAGGGAAAAAGGGGGGCCAGGTGGACGGTTTTTGGTTGCCGCGAAGCAAAAGTTGTTGTTCTCGGCGAACTTGCCAAGATGGTGTCTGGTGACCGTTGCATGAAATGCATGTTAGAGATTCCCTTTTCGCGTAAATGCAGACATGTTAATGTTATTGACCTCGAGCAGCTGCGCTTTACCGTTAAACCACGCCCTGGATGAGAGCTCAAGAGGACAAACACAGGTTGCCATTGCTAGGGTATCCTTCCTGGCTAGTTTACTGGCTACCAGGCTTTCTTTCCTTCTTCCGACAAGAGGCAGAATTATGGACAAAGTACTTTGTGCGGCCAGATTCGTAGTCATAATTGTTTTTAATCTTTCAAGCCATAGGGTAGGTAGGTTATTGGCGACGGAATACCTCCGTGCAGTTACTTGTCACAACAACAAGAAGAAACAGTGTAGTCTTGAAAAATAGATTCTGTAGATTAATAAGACCGACTTTGTATAAGTATGTATGGAACTTGGCGTCGCTAAAGGTGAGTGAGTTCTTGGTCGCACACATACATGGGCGGCTTCTTATGCAAGAGACATCTAAGCATTCCGTGATACTGTCTCGCTCATATACATACAGTACGCTACAAGCCTTCAACCTCTCTCACTCGCTACGTCATCTCTTCATTGCACGACCGGCATTGTCCAAGACTGCAAAACAAAAAGTCCTCCAAACTCCCCCCTCCCGCAGGTAATTGAGATTAATCGTCATTCCATCCCCTCACACCATCATGCAAACGGGCCATTGAAAATCAGGCAACATGACTTCTCAAGTAAGTCGGCGCGCAAAGCATTGTTTACGACCTCGCCTCTTCTAGCTCCAGCTCTAATTGTCTGATACGCTCACTCTGATCCTGAGATCCAGGGGTATTGACCTTCTTCTTCAAGTACTCAACTTCGCCTACTAAATGGCTGATTTTGTCATTTTGCGCGGTGATGATCTTGGTCTGGTTCTCAAGCAACTGTTTGATTTGATCGAGAGATGCCTCAACACCAGCAGAAGGCGTCGATGAGCGTGGTGCCGATGCCGGGGCGGATGTTGTAGGTGTAGGAGCCTTGGCGGGTGATGCTGGCTTGACGGGCTCAGGAGCAGAAGCAGCAGCTGGTTGAATTTTGACAGGGACTGGGAGAGGCTTGGGTTCGGCGCGGGTGAACCCTGGAGCTCGTGGACCCGGTCGCGATACCTCCTCGAAGCTTGAAGTCTCATCAGCGTCATCATCTTCTTCGTCCGCATCGTTGTCCTGGAACTTGTTGGCCATGGCAGAGATGGAGCTCTTCTGGTCGTTTACAGATGGTGGAGGGCCACGAGTAGCAGGCGCTGGCTTGGGTTCCTCTTTCTTGGGCTCTTCCTTCTGGACGGGAGTAGGGGTTGGTTGAGGAGAAGGCTTGTAATCGGATGGAATTTCCTTTGGAGCGCTGCCCTCGTAGATGCTTTCCAAGTCAATCTTGGTTGGAACACCAGTCTTGCCATCAAGCCACTCCTTAGCACCCACAGCGGGTTTGGTGCCCATGGCGGGAGGGAATATATCAGCCTGGAAGGTTTCGGCTCGACGAGGTACAGTGAAGGATATGGGCTCGATGTATGTGTCGTTGACCGTCTTGTAAGCTCGCATGACTTCGTTTTCGTGGACCTTGGTTAACATTAGCAGGTTGTTTACACGACCTTCGGCTCAATACTGCAAAGCCTACATTGATGCCACGCCTGGGCAAGAAAGCAATGCCTCGCTGGGGGTCGGGAGACTTGTATTCGCTCAGGAACTCGAATTTGTCGTTTTCATACTCGTAGTAGCGGATGTTGCCGTCACTGTAGGCTTATTAGCATTCCCCCCCCGCTAGAACTCCAGGTCAACTTCATGGCACTAGTTCTTACCCTTTACCAGCAAGGTACAGGCAGTTTGACCCGTCATCTTTTATTCCAGTAAGTATATCGTTGCAGCCAAGTCAATATACACTGAGTCGGCCTCAAACTTACCCCAGAATGGCATGCAAACACCAGAAATGGAATCCAGCATAGTAAATCCCCCAATGGGCTCTGTCCTGCCTGGCTCCCACAAGCCTATTTGTCGCTCACTCATCCGGGAGAAGCCGGTCGTAGCAAAACGGTTATGCTCACCCATCCACACAGCTCTGCTATTCTTGGCGCCACCATGGCCAGCGGCCTCGTGAACAGGCTTCTCTTGGCGGACATCCCAAACTCGGATCTTCTTGTCTCGAGATGTCGTGACCAGCATGGTACCGCTGGCATTCCACGACAAGCTCTGCACGATGTCGGTGTGCTTCAGGGCCAAAGGGTTCTGGCCAGTGCTGATATCCCAAATCTTGACTGTGAAATCGCCGGACGCGGACGCGAGAATATTCTGAGCAGAAGGGTTGAAGAGAACCTGTCCAACTTTTCTGTTGGCAAACCGCCAAGTCAGCCTCCAGCTATCTATCGCCGTAGAAAATTCGGGATTTCGGATTTCCATACCTTGAGTGCCCAGCAAGCTTGCTCACGGGCGACACATCAGTAATCTCCTCTGCGTCAGTGTACAGCGTGAAATCCTCAGGAACCTCCCACAGAAACACCTTGCCATCTTCGGAGGCGGAAGCGATAACACGGTCGTTGAAAGGATTCCTGCACTCGTTAGCCAACCCATATTCTCGCAAAGCCGGAACACCATACACTAAAGCCCTCCTCGTCTGTGCATTTACCGACGAGGGAAGGGAGAGAGAAAAGAAAAATAACGTACCAGTCCGTATCCAGAACCGTAGCTGTATGGCCTCGAAACAGGGGAATCTGGTCAGGCACCTTACCCTTCTCGTTCAGGGGAATGACGGCAAAGGCACCGCCACCAGAAGAATCCCAATTCACAGACAGATACTCTGGGTTAACCTGCGCACCGAACTTGTTAGTCGCGGATGCTTGAATTGTCCCGTGCCGCTGCACTCGAGGTCAAGCGCCATCCCGAAGGGGGGGAGGGGGGTTGCATGGAGCATGCGGTCGTTCGCACCTTGACGAGATTGGTATCCCACGCATTACGACTGATGTGTAGATTATCGTAACAGAATTCTTTTCTCGTGGACTTTCCAAAGACGTGGCCTGTACATAAGCAAACAGATCAGTTATTTTCATGCTCCAATTATCATATAAGATTTGGCGAAGTCTGGGGGCATAAGAAACAAAGATAAGAGCGTACGATATTTGGAAGCCCGGACGAAACGGCCAGCCATGATTGAGAGGTTGGTGCTGCAGCGCAGCGTATGTATGAGATCGGGATAGAGGAGTATACGGGTGGGAAGAATACAAGGCAGGAGACGAGAGACGCACAGAGCTGCCTGGGATGTATGCTCGCGTGCTTTTATTGAGGAGTTCTTGGAGTCGATTGACGTCGAAGTGGGAGGGTGGGTAAAAATGCTGGGCACAAGCGGGCGGATACTGGCGAGACGGTCGGCTGGTCGGTTGACCTGATGTAACTAGAGCTGACGCACGCAAGCAAGGTACTGGTACAACCACTGCCCCAACCGCCACCACTACCGCCACTGCGACCACCGACCGCTAGGTCATTATCGGCAGGCAGTCAAGGCTAGATGGGATGCTAGATGCCACTTCGTCGCGGCTGCATGCACAACCACGGCACGCACCGACTGGCTGGTTGGTTACGCTGCTGCAATAAATAGAACTGAGTGACTGTTTGTTTGTTTGTTTAACAACCCTACCTACGACAGTATTACTCGTATTTCATCTACTCGGTATGCTATCCACGGACCTGTACGGAGTTGAAAAGCCATGCTACAGAGCACGGAGGGTACAGCCAGGTCATGGTCATCTACTCCGTACATCAGTCAGCTCAGCGCTTACGTCTGCCCCCCCTCCCCGGTCATTGCCCATTGCATAAACGCCATGCCTTTGCTTTTACGTGATACTCATCTTGACTGCTAGTTAGCTGGCTCCCCATCAAGCCTCCTGTTCCATCGTCTGTTATCAATTTGATCCACCCGGCGGCTCCCTCCACTAAGGATACCAGTAGGCCAATACACCCCTGTTGACGTTGCCAGAGTGTGGCTGAGTCCGAGACCTTGCCGTCCTCAGAATGAGACTCTTTTGACCCAATCAATCCACCTGGCATCCTGTCTTAATGGCGATTAACATGTTCATCACTGCCCACCCATTCAGGCAATGACGGTAGGCATTGTCCTTTTCATGAAATATTTCTTCCATTATAATTCATATTGACCAGTACATATTTCATACAAAGAATCCCAGATTGGTACCTCCCGAATATAACAAAAGAAACACCGGCGACGCCGTCAAAACTTTCCAAGGCTGCTGGATTTCTCATGCAACCATAAACTCACTCCATACTCTCAAAAATTGATCAAAATGCGAAGCAAATCAAATGCCAATAAGGTGGGGGCCAGGCTGCCTGGATCAAACACCAACTGCACAAAGTACCATAACCTAAAACTCCAGGTCTCTAAGCCTGTCGTGAGCCCGTGGCGAGACTTCATGTGATTTGTGTGTCTTCATTGCCTCATGCCATGCGTGTCCATACATTTCTAACGCCCCATCGGAGCAGATATAAACAAAGGTGAAGAAGATAAAAAGGAGAGGGAGAAGAAAAGGGAGAAGAAGGTGATGAAGAAGCGGTAGGCTAGTAAATGATCTAGGAACACATACTCCTTGTTCGAGAGGTCACTCGCCGATCTTCTGCTTTACGGCGAAGTTGCTCTTCCCGCCTAAGAACAACATCACACCACTTGGCTCGGGATCGAACGCCGGTGCCGTCGTCAACTGAGCTGTCTCGACCAACTACATCGGATAGGATTCTCATCCAGCCTTCCTTATCCTCAGCAGTATCAGCGTAGAAGTCAATCACCTCACCGTTGTTGAAGCGGATGCGGAAACCTTCCTCAACGAACATGTAGCCTTCTTCTTCCTCGGCAAAAGCTGACCGTCGTCGACGACCACCTTTTCCAGTAGTCTCCTTCTCTGTCAAGGCTCTCTTGTCGTCAATCAGCCTCTTGGCATTAGCCAAATTGATGGTGGCTCGAGGTTGCCTCGTTGCCTCGTGATAAGCTGTCAACTTGGCTCCGACAAGCTTGAAGTATCGTCGGCGCCAATACTGTTCAATTTGTTAGCATGTGTACTCATTCGAAGGGAGAGAACTTCATCTTTTGATGATATCTACTAACCGGGCAGTCTCCTCCCTGTTGACTCAAATGACCTTCCCAATTACGAGACAATCTTTCTTCAGCAGCCTTGAGCTCTCGAACGGAAGAATTCATGCTCTTGGGCATATCATCATCAGTCGAGTTCTTGGGGCGGGGAACGAACAGCAGCTGAAGTTCCAACTTTCCAATCTTGTATGGAGCCCGTCGGACGACGGCCGTGGCTGCGTTTCCTCGCTTGCTTTTTACGCTGGAGGCGAAGCTCTCCTCCTCCGTGGCCCATTCGTTGAAGCAGGCTACCTCAGCCATGTATGGCCGACCAAAGCAACGGTGTTCATGCTCCTTGAGGCAAACATATGAGCGGGCGAAGCTACCGTCCTCGGCGGCCAAGGGAGATAAGAGCTCGTATCCGGATGGAGCGCCATTGCGTTGACGTGCAAGCGTTTCTCTCTGTCTCTGTTCCTCTTCTCTTTGTCTCTGTTCCATCTCTCTGCGCTTCTTCGGAGATGCAAACACGCGGCTAAAGGTTGAAGTCTTGGATTTGGAAGGTTTACCTGCTGTCTGAGTAATCAAATAAGTAGGCTTTTCCAACTTAACGTTCAATGTCAACTGAAATTCCAGATCATTTGGCACGACAAGTTCAAATTCTTGACCAATGGGGGCATTTCTGGCCAGCTCAAGCCAAGCTGTGGTGACGCAGTGCACCCCATTGTCTAAGGTAAGACTGAACCACGTGCGCTCGTTTTTAGGGAGAGGAAGATCCAAGTCCTTAACCCCCATTACCTTGACGAAAAGACGGCCTCTCTCACCGCTGTCAATGGTAACGGCTTCGGATTGAGCATCGCCTTCCGTCCCACGGTGGACTGCGGTGGCATTGCTCTCCTGCCCAGGCAGCGGTGGAGCGGCACCACTGGAGCCGGTGATGCGCTTCCGTGAGCTTCGTGAGCGAGGCTCTGCATTCCAAGGCTCCACGACCCAAGATTCAGGACGGTTCTGTTTGATAGGAGAGCTTTGGGCGGATCTGGTCCGCGAATAATCATCACCATCTTTGTCGCTAGCCGCAATGACCTTGGTATTTTGCCTCATAAGATATCCACGCTTCTGTCCTTCAATGACTCGCTCAAAGTCCTGGTCAAGACTGAGGCCCATGTCAAGATCCAAGGTGAGGCTGCGATTCTTGAAGCTTGGGTGACGTGCAACGTACTCATCATGGCCCAAGACCTGCTCGGAGCCAAAGTCCTTGGAGATGCGGTTGCGATGCCTTTCGGGTATCGGCGGCACATCGGGAACTTCCTTGCTAACTTGCCGGCGAGCCTCTCGCATCGCGGCCAAATCCGAAGGAGTATTGGAAAGACGTGTCTTGAGCTTTGCTCCGGGTGCCTTGATTGTGGCAATCCTCTCCGGAATAGTAGGAGGCGATTCTCTCACGTCTTCTTCTGGCACAGAGTGATGGATAACTGAATCGGGCGTACCTGGCTCGTCTATATACTCTTCCTCATCAGGTTCTCCCCAACCAGTGCCGTCGTATTCAGGCTTCGATAAGCGTCGTGTAGGCGTCACAGGTCGCTTCGCTGGTTCAGAGGTGTTCTGAAGCTTAGCCTCCATGCTCCTCTCTTGGCTGGATTCATTCTTAACCGGATCGTTAACTGGAACTGCAGAAATAAATGGGTCTTCTGCTGCACCGATTCCAAGACCATTCAAGGGAGCATCTAGATTTGGATGGTGCAGCTGAGGCCATTGCCTTTGAGCACCATACTCGTCGGATTTTTGGGTAACCTTGATCTGCTCCTGATACGTCGCTTCATGATCAAGTCCTCGATCTTCGTCTTCATCCCCGCCTAGAGTTTCATCATCATGATAATAGTCTAGAACATCCTCTCCACCCTCTTCAGAATTTCGTGTGATTATGACACTGCCCTGCTCACCGTCACCATCCTCCTCAACTAATGAATCCTCGGTAGATGGAATGGGGATATCTGGATCCAGATTCATGACTGAACCCTCTGCGTGTCGAAGGTGGCCACGCTGAGGGCTTGTACCGGGAGATGAGAAGTGGTATTCGGAACCTTCATCAATGGCATCATTTCCATTGACACGACGCATGATGGATTCTCTAGAGATTTTGGGCGGCATTTGGAAATCTAAAGCAGAAATGTCTCCAATGGTATCATCCGCTTCAAGGGCCTCCGCGGCAGTCTCCGATTCGGCTTCGGAGTGTGGAGTTCCGCCTCTTTCACGACCATTTCCTCTTCGAAGTCTGCGCTCTCGCTGTTGCTCGGCGGCGGTTTTAGCGTCGGTGTCATCTGAGAGCATCATGAGCTTCAGACGCTCCTCCAACGTCATTTTGTGGGTACCAATGTTCTGAATATCAGATTTGGAAGCAAAAGCTGGAGGTGGTACTGGCAAACTCCTGTTCGACCCTCCCATCATTCTCTCTGCAGTGGCAGAGAGCCCGGGGGACGCTTTCGCAGAGCCCGTAGATTCCTGTCTAGAGTGTCCAGCGCCGGGGAGAGGAGGCAAAGGCCGGTGGTCTCCATTAGAGTTGGCCGAGTCGGACCGTTTGTTGGTCGGAGTCGTGCGGCCACCTGCAGCCATCGCGGGCGCATTCTCTGGCATTGGGCTGCCCTCGTACTTGTTGGCAGCGACTTCACGTTGAATCATGGGGCTCTCACCACGCCAGTCGTCGGGCCCTACGACGGGGGTCTTATCAGTGTCTTCCAAGGACTCGTCGAAGCTTTCGTCCTGAATATCAATGTGCGCGGGATCATAAAGATCCTCGTCGTAGTCTTCGACAGACTCGTAGCTGCCTTCTCGTGAATTGGTTCCAACAGACGAGAGGTCAGGTGTGGCCATTTCATACTCGTTAATTTGAGGCGGTGCAGCGTCAAATGTAACGCTCTTTGGATGGCGGAGCTGGTAGTGACTGTCTGAGAAAGTGTCCTCGTTCAAAGATGAGTGACCAGACCACGTCCCGGCAGCAGGATCAAACGCGTTCTTGTTGAATTTTGTTGGAGAAAGAGAGGATTTTGTTGGTGAAGCTTGATCTTTACTCGGTGTTCTTGACGATTTCTGAGTGATCTCAGGCAATGTTGGGGAGACTTTGGACGGGCTCATCATAGACGGGCTCGACCTATTGTCGGAGTCTTGGTGATCCAAATCTGATGAACCAAAGCCACCAGAACTTGATGAAGATGTAAGTGCACTACCTTGGACCTTTGCAAGCGGTCTCTCAATGTGTGGGATCCGAGTGGGATCATATTCTTGTTTCTGCTCCAGTGCTAAAATGTTACTGTTCTTAACGCGGGACGCTCTTTGGAGGCGCTCAATCGAAGAACGGCGATTTGGCGATGGCGAACCCGAGCGGCCCCCGTGGAGCATATTCTCGGAGTTGCGAGCTTGCCAGAAAAGTCGAGGCGAAGTTGAAGAATCAAGAGGCGACGACTGGAATGGTGAGGAGTCGTTGCCGGGCAGCGCAGCTTTCTGCATCGCGAGGGTCAGTCCCGGAGTCGTACAGGAGGGGGAGGTGAATAGTAGCTAGTATAAAGCCCAGAACGGTCTTTTCCCATTGTTACACCAAAGGAAGAAAAGCAAAGGAAAATCCAGTGTGTGTGTATACCCATAAGACACAGACAGCACGCAGAAAGTAGAAAAGGCATTAAAAAATTGGAAGGATTTTCACCAACCTTGGGACTATACGGGTGCCAGCTGGGCGAATTTCGCCTTTTTTCAGTATGCGAAATCTCACTCAGCGGACGAGGCAGACTACCTGCCATCTTCTTCGTAGGTGAAGAGGTTGGGGTGTTTTTGGAAATACGAAGAGGATGCACCTGAGATCCGAGCGTTAGTATGATTCGCGGGAAGAGAACCGAGGGGAGATCTGTCATACCGGCTCGGAGGCCATGGTGACCACGGCTTGATTGTTCGGGATGGTGAAGAGTCAGACACCTCAGGAATGAGTGAGCCTGTGCAGCGGTTTAATGACGGCGGAATTTGATGGGCTGGAATGCTGGGAGAGACTTGGCATCATCAGATGTTCCCAAACTTGAAGCCAGCGCCAAGCAAGCTCGACAAGAGGTTAAACACAGGTGGACAGGATGAGCACAAAGTCGCGGATGCAGAAACTCGAGTCGCGCGCCGCGTCGACAACGATAGGCCGGCTAGTATAGCAAACCGCCTGAACAACACCAAAGATGCTCACGATATCGTCAGGAGAGGAGGCTGACGGTTGAGGTGTTGAGTTAGTTCACAAAAGGAGGGACGGTCATTCGCGGGTGGCAGTGTTTAAGGAATGCTGTGATAGACATTGGTGACGGCCATGATTGGCTCGCTGACGATAAACAGTCTAACGAAACTCAAGGTATGGTTGTCGCGGCAACGGCCATCCGACTCACACCTCCTTCCCACACTTGCGCAGCTGGCAGGCCTACATGCAGCTGGTGCATAACTACACCAGAAGCGAAGTGGCTGCAGGTGCTGAAGCCAGTCAGAGTGCGCCAAAGATGGCTCCAATTCTCTCTGACAACGCTGGGACAGGCCCCCCCACCCCCCGGCGGAACGGTGGAACAAACATCATCAGGGTACCCCGCCCCCCAGGCGTAGTATTGTATGGAAAGATCCGGTGCCTCGACCGACTCGAAAAGTTGCTCATCGGCCCCATACTTCGAGTTTGCGCAACGGCTTTTCAGTACTACGAAAGCCCCGGCTGCTGCATTCATGATTCCGAGTCTAAGCTTTATATGGAATTTCCCTCATCTCCCGCCCCCCTCGCCTTGTCACACCATCTGCCGCCTTACCAGTTTGCCATACAGATGAAGGAGTCGCCATGGCAGCAAACAAGGCAGGGTCCGGGGTGCTACGGAGTAGAGGCGATGGATTTGTTTTCCCCAACACACATCCCCTCAGCAGGCTCGTATCAGCTGCATCTCTGATATGCAGTTGGATCCTTCATGCACGTCATCACCGATTGATTCTTGAACATACGGCACGGACAAGTAACGCGATCCGATGTGTAGTTAGTAGTAGTAGTAGTAGTAGTAGTTGCATGTAGTGTACAATTGCTGACATGATACGAGCCCATTATTGTGCACACCGTAAAGTTGGTCAATGTTCTTAGGTAAGATGTAGCCGGCATGTGTTATTTTGAGTTACGAATCGATGAATTTATGGCTACAGGAGAGGAGGAAAGAAGGGAGGCGGGGGGCGGCAATTATGATGAAATATCTTGTTGTTCACATATAACGTACCAGCATGGAGCTCTGGACTCTCTTGTTTGAGAGGGCCAGAGAACGCATAATTTGGCTCGCCCGGTATGTTCTCTGCAGGCCTTGCCGGCCACGGCTCATCTATTCCAAACTTATATCATGCCATAGTTAGCACATATTCTTGGATGGAGATTGGCGATCGGTGCGCGGCATGGAACAAGATTAAAACCCGGCACGTGCTAGTGTTGACGGATGCTTGTTCCCTAGCCAACCACGTCCGAATACAATACGAGTAGTACAATCGGCAAACAAAGCCATTGATTGATTGACGCGTGAACGGCCGAGTCCGAGTCACAGTGTGTACTACTTCAGAGCAAAAAAGCACCGCTTTCATGACGAAAAACGTGGTGCTGCTTTGCGGTCCGTCTGCGAAGCGCAGTCCGATAGAGCACATATTAGGCGGAGACGGGGAATGTATAGGACAAATACTGTTGACCGACCTCGAGATGCAGGTATGGAAGCGGTGAAAGCGCCGCTGGCGTCTGAGAATAATTCACAGAAATGCTTCCATCACAGGCTAAGATATGGATAAAGAGAATGAGAATGAGAATCGGCCGCACGAAATGCTCAATTCTTAAATGCTCAATTCTTAAGCGCTGAAGGGGCTCATGGACTACGATGGATACCTAAAGTGTCTCGAAAGGCAGCTATCCGGGCAGCCCCAGCCGCAAGCCACCTACGGTGAAGTAGCGCGCAAGCCACTGGGGAGTTGCCAAGCAACATTTGAAGCCTTTCCTCCAGGTGTGACAGCCCCCTCAGCCGTGCACGATCGATAGCTCTAGGGTCGTGGTCGAAGGGAGCTCTAAAAGTCACGGCTGGCGGAACATGAAGCATTTTGGAGCGAGAAATAAGACTAGAGCAAGATTACCAAACCGGCGCTGCCAATAGCTTCCTCCATTGGCGAACCCTCCTCCTCTCCGCCCGCAGGATTAACAACTGGTGGTAAAGAACAGCAGTTTCCTACCCGTCTGCGGCCCATTCACGACTTAAATGTGACTGTACTCCGATTTCACCTTTAACCCTTGTAACTTCGTTGAGATTTAACGAAAGAAACATGTCTGGATGTCCCGAGTTGTCTATTTCATACTATCTATCACCTGCTGGACATTTTATTCACCAGCTCGTCCTTATCAAGCTGTGCTGCACCAGGTTCCAAAATGCCCCCCCCCTTTCGCGTAAAGCGCAATCGGCGACCCAAACTCGACAACCTCGCCGCCATCAAGCACCAGCACTATGTAGCTAGTCGACGCGCGATAACAATGAACGTTGACCCTCGAAGCCCCTTTCGTATTTCCTCTTGTATCATTGCGTCAGACTCCAGGTTAATCGCGCTTGTGGCTTCGTCCATGATGACCACCTTGGTAGCCGGAGCAAATGCCCGAGTAAGATACAGAATCTGTCGCTGTCCTTGTGACATGTTTCTCCCGCCCTGGCTAATTTCCATACCCAAGCCTGTGAATACGTTCTCACTACTAGATCTCTTCTCGGAAGTCGTGTTCGCCGAGCGCATAAACTTGAGCACAATCAAAAGAGCCTGGTCGGTATGCTCTTCCTCAGGATCTAGTACCGAACGAACAGTCCCTGCAAAAAGATGAGCATCCTGCGGAATAATAAATAGCTTCCTCCTCAAAGCGTGCAGGTTTAGGGTCGCAATATCCACGCCATCAAGCACAATATCTCCTTCGAAACGCTCAATCAGCCGGGCAAATGCCAGCGCAAGTGACGTTTTGCCAGCACCAGTCCGTCCAATAACGCCAACACGCTCGCCCGGCGCAATAGAGAACGACACCCTCTTCAACGCCGGCGGCAAATCTCTACTATAACCAGCTGAGAACCCTCTCACGTCTATTTTGCCTTCTGTTGGCCACTGGAGATTCGGCTCTATGCCACCTGTCGGCTCCGTCTCCAGATTGCTATATTCCACCACCTTTCTGACGCGCTCCAGTCCTGAGTCAACGTCAGAGGCCTTCATCAAAAGTCCAACCACCGCTCTGCGAAATCTCGTCGCGAATGCTAGCGCAATCGCCGCGTCGCCGGGAGAAGACTTGCTCAGAACCGCAGCCATGGCGACAAAGGTAAGAAAAAACAGCACCGAGAGCTCTAAATCGCAGGTTCATCATCGTTTCGCTCAAGGTATGGTACCACAAGGTGGCTGCTCTATCGTCAATGAGTCCAGCAAGCGCCTTGTAAAGTAACCAGTCATGCCGTATGTACGAATCGTTAAGATGCCGTCTGGTGCAGTTACTGATGCGATCTGGTCAAGCATTAATCTCATTTCTGTGGCGCTAATACCGTGGAGGTAAGTCGTTGCTCGGATCAGTCTACGACCTATGGTGCAGTAAATATACAGCAAGATACCGGCAACACAAGCCATATAGCGTGATATAGACATGCTAGAGATAAATATCAGTTGGTATTCAACAATCAAAAAAGAAAAAAAAAAACTGCATGATTACCTTGCAATTAAAATAGAACTGTAAAGCCGAACTTTGATCGCGCTTTTCGTACTATAAGGAGTAACCATTTCGAACCATTTGTGACTGCCATTTGATTAGTGGAATTGGAATCAAATATGCAACTATACCGGCTGTGACTCCTTTCCGGCCCATCAGTTTAATGAGAAGCGCTGCTGTGGTAGCAAGGTTTGCCGCTGCTCGAACCAGTTTTGCACTGTCTGTATATATCGTTACAGCCTTATCGCTGTATAATATTTCTGTTTGAACATAATCAAATCAGCACTCAGAATGGAGACATACGTATCAGTGCCGAGATAGTTTGCAATTGTCTTTCTCTTCTCCGCACTCCCAACAGCACCAGACTGTGCTTGATCGCTGCGCAGTCGTAGCGTCTTTTCGTACACCAGCGTCGTAATAGTTGATTTGATTGGAATCTGTACACGACTCGTCATGTACCAAGGGACATATGCGTCTATCAATATCTCACAAACACTCAGAGCCCCAACCCCCAAAGCCAGGCCGATCCCGTAAAAGTCTGTCCCGATAACCGACTCTTCAAGACGCTGTAGAAGCAAGAACCTCGCAGCTTGTGGCGCCAGTGGGGCAGCGGCTCTAAGTACAGTCAGAAAATTGAAAATAATGAGGCTCCAAGAGTGCATTTTGGCCAGTGTAATTCGGTGGTTAGGCCGACCACAGCCGGCGCTGTGAGCGTACTCTCGCGCCAGATGGTCTGCCCGGCATGTCGATTTTAGTCTGCAATCCTGATATTTGCCAGCCGTTTAGTTTCAAAAAAATAACCTGCACCACGAAAATGAAATTTAGTCGAGAACAGAGTAACATTCCTCCCTGTCAACTGGTCGATTCGGAAGTAGCTCATCAGGGCCTCGTGGTAGGGTGAGGTACCCAGCCAAGACCAGCATAGCAGAGAGTGCCTACAGAGCAGTTATTCGTAGATTAAAGTCGGTTAAACTCCCTTTGAGTGACACGAGTGCCATAGAAGCAAGGCAAATGCTAGATATAGTCCCGACAAAGATGTTGGTTGACGATCTTCGGGGGCCTCTTCATAGTATCACAACTGCGTAAGTAGCCAGCATAGCCTTCCCATCGTTTAATACTCTAATAAAATTTCCTATGTTTCGAACAGCACCGTCAATACCCATGAAACTGCGTCAATACCATCCTCACCAGCCCAAGCACGAAGAACTGCAACCACTTGTCCGGCCCCAAGCCCAGGGGCTCGCGCTGGTCTCCGCCGGCCACCTCAAGCGTCAACACATCGCGGCCTGGCCTGCTCTGCTCTCGTCGTCACACGTCTGTCATGAAGCCCAGGTGGAAATAATATATGCTTAAGGTGCCAGCTTTCCGCTGCATATGAGCAGCGAGCTCTCAGCCAAAGTTGCTATGCCGTATTCAAAACTCAGTTACGACATGACGTGGCAAAGTCTCAATTCTGGTCACAAGAAGGCCTGGACACCTAGAATCCTATCTGGGACATAGAAGCATAAGTAAGCGTAAGCTAATGTCCTGGCGACGAGCGACTAATGACTTTAGAACACACCTTCTAATAGTGTTACCCAATAATACAAAACGACTACCTTAATGACACGCATGTAGTGGAACGGGAAAGCAATAGTATGCTATTATCTCAAATACAAAGACAAGACACTCTAGCATCTAGACCATTTTTGGAATCAGGTTTAATCCATGCACAAAGTTTTGTTACGAACAACGGAACAAGTGAGTTAGCGACGCGTTAAACAGCAATAACGTTGCTGGATAATACGTTAGGAAAGACCTTGGGAGGTGCAGGTTCTGCTGTAATGGCTACTCGCAGTTGCCACGCCATCAATATTCTGTATTATCCGGGTTTACCCTAGATCAGAAAGTTGCCGTGAGGATTTTTTATGATTGTGTATTGAATTGAGTCGTTATGGGCCGCGAACTGAGTAACGTATGTAGAGTGCTGAATATTTCCCATTAAAGGGGCTAATGAATCATTATAACACCTGTCTAATTTCGCGCGAAAATTGACCAAACCTTGTAATGTTGAACCTTTGCTTCCCACAAAGTGTGACCAAGTGATTGGTGCTATTACAAGGCTCTGCTCACGGCTTAGGTAAACGAAGCGGATGAATGGGTGATTGGCGTTTGAAGGAAGGGGCAATACTCTGGGGGATCGAATGGAAAACAATTCGGATAGCAACGACGACGGCATCCCAGATTTCGACAAGCTGTGAAAATGAGCGGGATTGCCGGCACTCGACATCACTTTTCTGAAACCGAGAATGTGTATACCCGTTCTAGAAGAAAGTGCCAACGATACACGGACGCTTACAATATAGAATCATTTTCCTACTGCAGCCACGATGTAATACTTTGTATTCCATACGCTTAATACTCGCCACTTGCAGATGGCTGCGTGGGGGGAGCGACAAGCCAATTGTTTTTTCCTGCGTGAAACCAAAACACAACTCCCCGATCTGCGCTGTCTCTGCTCCTCGAATGTGTCGACCTCCCCCCATTGTTTTTGCCCCTTGTCTTGCATCTCAAAATGCTGGCAGTTTCCCCAACAGCACTACGGCCTGTAGAACGGAGATTCATTATTAAATCATAACGTTTTTATTTCATTATATGTATGCATTAACCCTAGTCTTGCCTTGTGTTCCACGCCACACAATCAACAAACTTGACACCGCTGCCACCAAAACAATCCAACGCGCTGCCAATAGTAAGATCTATTTTGCCCCGGCTGAGTCTCTTAACCAGATCCAAGTCTTCCAAATGCCTTCCGCCGCCGGCATACGTGACGGGAATAGAGCACCACTCGGCTAAACGCTCCACCAGCTTCTCGTCAATACCCTTTTGCAGGCCCTCATTATCTGCTGCATGGATCAGAAACTCGGAGCAGAACGGCTCCAGCGCTCTGATGGTCTCTGTGGAAGGTTGGTCAGCTAAAAAGTACCCTGATAGCCTTCATGAACTGAGATTGCCATGCTGGTGGTACCTTGATTGACTTCCATATCCGTCAGGGTTTGCCATTTATTCATAGCCACGACCCATGTATCTTCTCCCCGACGTCGACAACTTAAATCGATGACCAACTTGTCCTTGTCGCCACCGAGAGCTTCAAGGACGGCTTGCAGCCGGGGCTGGCTGAAGTGTCCTTCCGGAAAAAGAAATGATGTGATGATGACCTGATGTCTCGTAAGCACGATATATGCAGCAGATACCTCAGTCAGCACCGCAGCCCACCTTTGATGCTCCCGCATCCATCCACTCCTTCGCATTCTTGTCGTTGATACCGCCGCCTACTTGGAGATGGCCAGGCCAGGCCTGCAGAGCCTGTTTTGCAGGCTCAGTATTCCCAGGTCCCAGCATGATGATATGAGAGCCTTCAAGTGAGCTGTCCTTGTACAACCGTGCAAAGTGCGATGGTGGATGCTGCGATACATAATTCGTCTGCAGGACCGACGACGAGCTGTCGAGAGTCCCGCCGACAATTTGCTTGACCTGGCCGGCGTGCAGGTCTATGCAAGGTCTGAAACGGGTCATTGTGAACGTCCGAGGTGCTATTGGAGCTATGCAGCCTTGGTTTTGCCCAGACAAGAGCAGGAGTGGGTGAATTTTGTTGTAGGGCCGTCGGACGGGATGATGCTGAACTTGACGAGCACGGTGGGGCTGATGGAAAAGTGACGCAGCCAGACGAACCAATTCGCTGTTCACAGGTCAACACTCCAGCTGCACATAACCCGATATTTGTTGAAGAAATGCGAAATATATCTTATACATGTAAACATGTTGCTAGCTAAAGACTCTTTTCTATTTTGATACGCCCAGAATTACACATCCGCTAGTTGCGGCTCACTTTTGTCTACCTTGCACTTGCGTCGTCTTTTACACTTTGTCTCTACATCTACGTCCTTGGAACTTCAAATCTCAGCTCCTACTCTAAAATCAAGACGAAAAAGGAAACGGAAAAAAAGGAAAAGGAACCAAAAAAAAAAAAAACCGTCCACGCGCCTCAAAAACACTCGCGAGAGTTTAAGCCGAGGCACCTTCTTTCTTCTTTTTCTTCTCATCATGAGCCTGCTGCGCCTCTTCTTTTAACTTTTGATCATCCGGTCTGCTAAGCTCCACCTGCGGCATGAGAAAGAACGCCAGCACAAAAGCAAATGCGGCCAATGATGCGCCAATTAGGAAAATGATACGAAATCCGCGCTTGTAGGCGGGAAACAGAATTGCTCTGATGCGGTCTGCTTCTTCGGCGGACAATCCAGAGAGATATTCTTGGGGGTTGCCTAGTAGGGTCTTGGATGCTTTGGCATCCAAGTCGAGACTTGAGAATGCGCCAGCCAGAATGTTGTTGCTACGGGGGAGGTCAGCCTATCGAAAACGCTGTTTGGATTCGTTTTCATGTGAACAGTGTTTGACTCACATTACAGTACCAGAAACTGCGAGTCCAAGAGTAGACCCAAGATTCCGAACAAAGCTAGCACTGGTCAGTACGAGTAAACTGTGTCGCCGCGAAACTGCTGGGTACTTACTTGCGGAAAGATGTTACGATTGCCATATCGCGTCGCTCGACGCCGGCTTGCGTGGCAATCAGAGCTCTGAGATGGTCAGATGCTGCAAATGTCGAGCAAAATGGAAGCATCTTTCACTTACGGTTGCAATGTGTTGCCAACACCCACACCAATCAAGATGGAGTAACCAATCTGTTTTCCCAGCCCAGTTGTTTCATCCAAAGTTGACATGAGTCCCAAGCCAACAGCCCAGCAGACCCATCCGAACAAGATACACTCACGGTAACGTCCGATCCAGTGCACAACCAAACCTGACAGTGTGCTACTGAATGTCTGGACAATGGTGATGGGCAGCAAAAGTGCTCCTGATTTAGTGGCCGAATAACCGTAGACAAGTTGGTAGAATGAGGGAACATAGTACACTTGCATGACAAAGTTCCAACCATTAATAGCCATGGTTAAGCAGGCGCCATTGACAATTTTAGATTTGAAGATGTGTACTGGCGAAGAGGTTAGGAGGAGAGATGACACAGTATTTAGTTAAGACACTTACGGGGAACGAGAGGATATTTAGGGACTTTCCACTGCCAAAGGACAAACCCGGCGGAGACAACAGCGCCGATCACCATTGTTGCAATGACTTGCGGAGCGTTCCATGCGTATTCGCGGCCACCCCACGTCATGCCAATGATGAAGATGGTCATACCGGCGAATGCGAGAAAAATGCCACCGAAATCAACCGCCTTCAGTTTCCTGCAGAGCGTCAACAAAACATCACACCCTATTGACAAGAAATTGTTTGCAACCTACATTTTCCAATCGCCCTGGACTTTCTTCAGAGGCATAAAGAAGATTACGCAGCCAGTAGTGAGGACCGTCAATGGCAAGTTGAGGCGGAAGATCCAGCGCCACGACTCCCTCGATTGAGAGGACAGTGCACCTCCAATGACTGGACCGATACCATTTGCGATTGCGACGACGGCTCCCTGAACTGGTATGAGACTAGCTGAACGGTGAAAAATGAGATCTGCAAGCATGACTTACAAGAATGCCCTGATACTTGCCTCTTTCTCGCAGAGGGACCACATCGCTGACAATCAATTGCGCCACTGTCATAAGACCACCACCTCCAATACCAGTAAACGCTCGAAAAATGGTCAATTGCAAAACGGATTGAGATAACGAGGAGGCCAGAGATCCCATAAAAAACACGGCCAGTCCGCTGAGCAGAACAACCTTGCGAGACCAAATGTCGGAGAGCCGGCCGTAGATCAGCTGGCCAACAGTAGAAGTTCTGCGACGCTTGTTAATATACGGTGCTCCGATGTATGATGGCTCGCATAAGTACTTACATGAAATAGCCGCTCGCGATCCACGACACTTGGTCTGTTGACCCTAGTGCCCTTCCGATAATGTACAAACTCGTGGCGAGAGTTGTCTGGTCCATCAATGCCAGGAGGTCTACGCTGGCGCAGGCCAGGAAGATCTAACCGTGTTAGCCTGAGTGCGATAAATTTTAGTGGCCATAGCCTGGGAGTCAGCCTGTTACCGTGATGATTGTTCTCTTGGGAACATAGTTTGTCTGCTCATTGAACTGATGAGCCTTGCCGGTCTCGGAGTTGGTGTCCGACCCAGATGATAAGTCTGTGGCTTCGTTTGCTGGTAAGTTTTCGGAGACCACGGGGGGCTGCCGAGCCTTGCCAGAAGAAGCCTTTTCCATCTTGAAGGAATTGCAATGCCACCTGAACACACCAAGCCGAAAAATAATAATAAGGAAAGACAAAGGGAAAGGAGCGAAAGTTGCTGAGCAACGGCAGAAGTGAGATAACTATCGCCTCAACGAGAGTTCAAGGAGAGAGACTGTGTGTGCGTCTATAGTCGGTGTTTTTAGAGGATAGCCGAAGTCTTCCAAGGAGCACAGTCCATGCGTTTATCGATTACGTTAAAAGTATTCAAAAAAAAAAAAAAAAATTGAGAGACGCAGAAAACGTGCAGGACGCGAACCTGTATGACCCTCGCCATCAAGTGAACCAACAAGGGTTTAATCAGATCGGAACCGTTTCTTGGGTGCCATAGCGTCACCCTTGCCTACCATGACGACAATCATCTTCAATGTCTAAACTAGTTTTTTCTAGCAAGCACGCAAGCGAGGTTCCGTTGAGCATGTGCAATACAGGATATTGTATTATACCATACTGCGCGGTGTAAATGCACATCAGTCCATATTACTCCGTAACCTCAGGCATGTCAGCAATCATCACGTCCTGCCATCGGGGAAGTTCGATTATCAATCTACACCGTCTTACCACTCTGCCGCTATTTGGTCCCCCTTTTTCTTCCAGCCACGGTCATTTTCCGTCTAGTTACCGGGGGCAAAAGGGTTATCCACATGGAAAATGGGATCCAACGATCCAACGTCCCAAGACAACCTAAAACAAGCTTAACATGAAGTAAGCACAAGCCCATGGGGGGAGGGGGGTGCCTCCTAGAATTCCGAGCCGTCCATCTTATGTGCTGTGGGGTTAGTCAACCAACAGAACTAAGCAAATAATAGGTACTTTATTTACCGCTTGTTTTGTATGACAATAGAAGTCCTCGTAGTTTATTCTTTACAAAGAGTTACATCACCGTCGCCAGGATTCAGCCGGTTCCAAGTGTCACTAGAAGTTACCGGAAACAAAAGGGCCTAAAATGGGCCCGGTCTGCATCACCTGGACCGCTCGGAATTCTAGGAAATACGACGCGCCACTCTGCGTCCGGGAGAAGAATTCGAACGATCCCGGCAGATATCCAAAATGTGCCGAGACACTTCTTCTGACTCAAGTACTTTCGTACGCAACAAGTACAGAATTCCGGACGAAGTACACCGTACTCCGTGCTGTTATGCAACATGCATCTCGCCTCGACTAGCTTGCCATAGCTGATCCGTCAGCTCGCAGCGCATGCAGCAGAGCAAGCAAGAAATCACAGCGCAGTCAGCCCTGGCCGAATTCCTGTGAATCTTTCCCTACTCAGTGGTGTCGAGGCGCGTCTCAGCTTCTCCTGCCAAGACGGCATTGGTGGTGAGAGGCTTTGAGCGCATTTGAGAAGCGTAGTTTCAGCAAAAGTTTCCTTTTGACGTTACACGAGCCAGGATTGTGCCTTTCGGCAGGTACTCCGTGGTACCAGGTGGAACTTACTATGTAGTGCAAAGCGCACTAAGCAAAGGGTTGACAAATTAATCGAGACATCCAGCACAGAGGCATAGTGCGTGGAGTGGGCCTCGATGTATCAATGAATCTGTCAGGCACGGGCTAGAGCACGACCCACGTATAGACTTGTATAGACTTGTATAGACTTGTAGGGTCCGTAGCGACCTGGGTGCTCTGCACTTAACTAGCTACGTAGGTACTAGTACATTGCCTATCTGGACCTGATCGCGACTATCAAGGTATACGGTACTCCGTATCCCGACGGTAATTCCGAGCCAATACGGAGTACAATATGCGATTTGATCGTTTTTAGCCCAGGATTACTCCGTAGTTTACTGTGTGCCCACTGTATTGCTCGACCGTGCAAGGCTAGTTGACGCATCACGACGCAATGCAACGCTGTCCGGGGTGATTATGGCTTCGCCTCGTGCGTAATATAAATTTGGATTTCGTGGACGTTCGTGAACAAGCTTTTCGCGTAGGCACGGCACCTGCATGTATGGTCTTATCCTTGCTTGTCCTTAACCCTTTTCTTGCTCGCTTGCTCATTTGCTCGCTTGCTCAAACTTGGCGGCCAAAATGGCCTAGATGATACATCCACCCACCTTGATGGATAGATGAATGCCTCGGACGGTACCTGCGTAGGGATTGGTCAACAGTACAATCCACTGCTAGTTGCTAGTCCGAGACAAACTGCTCATGCGCGCGCGGTGGAAAGACCTGCCCAACAAGGTACTGGCAAGTTGGGCGGAAATATCAGTGTCGTCATCCGTCACCATCTGATAAGAAGAAGGGCAATCACAAGGCCTAGGTGGCTAACAAGTTCCGGTGACGTCTATCCCTGGCTCAAGTCATACTCTAACCTGAGCCGCGTCTAGCGTCAATAACTCGGAGCTGCGTGTATATGTTGCTGTACAAGTTACAAAGTAACTGTACATGAAGCACATCTCTCTCAAACGAATCTATCCTCCTTTCCAGCTTGTTCAGCTTCGAGGTTCTCCACTTCAACCGACTAAATCACCTTCTGTTCTCGTCATGGTCCGATGATCCTGACAACGAGGAATACCGATTGTGGATATAGAGGTCTGACAGACATTGAACCAGTGCCGGGCCGGACGCCATTCATTGGACGGCCATTGTTGGTCATCAAGTTGCAGAACTGGGTATCCCGGCTCCTGTTCTGGCATTCGCATGCGGGTTGTGGAATGGGTCACTATTATACGCTTTGCATCTAGTCCCTGCTTACTCCGTCCATGTGTTCGTAGACATCTTGCACTGTTCAGTCACGAAGTAACAGATACATTGGGCGACAAAGGATAAATACCACAGCTACTCTTCCTTGTTCCGCTCTCTTTTGCCGCCTAGTCAAAAGTGAGATAGACTTGACTCTATTCCTAATCTTGTGTTTCAGACATCCTCTACTGCCAACGGTTTTGCAGCATCCTTTGCAGGTACAAAATCTTACACGCAGTACGAATACACAAATACATACACATATACAAACGCGCGCACACACACCCACCAACGGCCAACAGCCAACGTAGTTGCGCCCAAGGCACTTTCAAGGGATCTTACGAGGAAGAACAAAGAACAACCCGTCTCCTGCCCAATCATGGCCAATGACAACTTCTTGAACGTGTACAAAGGGCCAGACTCGGTCCGACAGTATTTTGATCCGGATACGTCTCCTCCAATCCCCTTGGTTGAAATTCCGGATCGTCTCAATCCATACCGGTCAGAGGGCATTCGCATCTATGCCAAGATGATGTCGATGCACCCTGCGAACAATGTCAAATCAATGCCAGGTAAGATGATTAGACCAAGTATTCCCAAGCCCTGACTCTGAGGCTGTTATTAATAGTAGTTGCTTCTAGCTTTGAATCTTCTCCAAAATAGCGTCGTTCTGGACAAGACCCAGTCGGTAGTCGAGTACAGCTCCGGCTCTACAGTACTCTCAATGGCCTTGATTTCTCGCGCATTCTACGGCCTTCCAGATGTCCGTGCTTTCCTGAGCAATAAAACTAGCAAGGCGAAACTCCAGTTGATGCAGCTGTTTGGAATCAACATGTAAGTAATCAGTCCCACACTGTGCAGAGCATCGGACACTGACAACTCCTAGCACCCTGTTTGGAGGCCCATCGCAGCCTGAACCCCTTGACGAGCGCGGTGGTATCCGGGCAGCCCAGAGACTCGCACAGGAATCGGACTCTGCCACGATAAATCCTAACCAGTATGAGAATGACAATGTACGTGCTGCAATTCCTTGACTACGATGCCTAGATGCTCATATTGTTGCTATAGAACTGGAAGTCCCACGTAAAGTGGACTGGTCCTCAAATCTTGAGACAGCTGCCCGAGATAAACGTTATATGTGCCGGCATGGGTACTTCTGGTGCGTTTTCGCCCTTCTTGTTTTGGCCTGCATAGATGATGCTGATCCTGCGAACCCAGGAACTATGACCGGTCTCGGGACATACTTCAAAGATGCGAAGCCAAGCGTCTTCAGGCTGGGGTAAGAATACATAAAGATCTCCTTTAGCAAATGGGAATTGTAGCACGACTATGAAGCTGACCTAAGAATCAGTGTCTGCACTGCCGCAGGTGACCGTGTACCCGGGCCGCGGTCATTCGCCCTTCTCGCCCCTGTTGAGTTCCCTTGGAAGGCGGCCGTGGACCACATTGAAGAAGTTGGTTCACACGATTCGTACTCGCTCTCTCTAGATCTCATCCGTGAGGGTCTTGTATGTGGACCGTCTTCTGGTTTCAACTTGAAGGGACTTTTCCAGTTCATTGAGAAGCGTAAGGCTGAGGGGGACCTCTCACAACTTGCTGGCCCAGATGGCGAAATTCACTGCGCCTTCCTGTGCTGTGATCTGCCATACCAGTATGTTAGCGAGTATTTCGACAAGCTGGGAGAAACCTTCTTCCCATCCATCAAGAACGAGGTAGGTGCTAGCCAAGGCCCAGCACGTCCCGTGCCTATAGATATACCAGGGGCTAACAATTGACAGGAGCTTCTGGGGGTGGATACGTATCGATACGACGAGGCGTGGGAAAAGGATGCCGCTGAGGCTCTCATCACATTCTTTGGCGGTAGCAAAGCAGTCAGTAGCGACATCCTGCTGCACAACAGCCCTGCTCGACCAAAGTCCGACATGACCATCATCGACCTCCGCCAGGCCGCAGATTTTGAGGAGTTCCACGTCCCCGGATCCACCAATATACCTTTCGTCCAAGAAGATCAGGGCAGCCCCTTTTCTGACCCCAAGGTCCTCAAGACCTTGTGGACCAGGCTGGAAGAGACCTTCAAGGTCCCCAACCAGGAGCTGCAGTCGCTGATCCACGGCAAGCGTGTATTACTGCTTTGCTACGATGGCGACAGTTCTCGCGTAGCCAACAGCGTCCTCCGCTCAAAGGGCTACGAGACGGAAAGCATTAGAGGAGGCTACAAAGTCCTTTACAAGATGAGACAAGAGGCTACTCGGTCCCTAGCCGATGCTGCCCATCAGCAGGACCAGCTGTGGTTGAGACTGAGTAGTGAAAACGACGGGATTAACCCTTCGCCATCGAGTCACATCGCTGTTCCTGTGCAGCCTTTGGGATCTGCCTCCGCCTCCGGGTAAAAAAGTTAGTGTTTTCTGTTTATGGGCAACGATTACATGAAGAAATGGAATCATGTGAGATTGACGTGATATTTGGAACGCGTTAAAAAAGAAATCTTCATGAGGTACGCTTTTGCTTGTACTCTGGAGAAAGGGAGAATGAACTGTGGCTTGATAAATAGAACCGGGACATTGCATCTTTTGCATTTCATTTCATTTCATGTCATTTTCTTTCACTTTCACTTTCACTCTTACTCTCACTTTTAATTAGGTGTATTTCCTCTGTTGATGACTCAACTCTTTGTCCATGTTTTGTCCGGGACCCTCGGAGCGGGCAAGAATCCCAGCTCGTCCACAACCAGCGTACAGGGTCCTGCGTAGAGTTCATCAAGACAGCAAACGACATTGCATGGAATCCCATACCACGAAATTCATGTGTAATAATACCCTCCCGTCGCATGTAGCCCAGAATAGTTAACCCACCACCGCACCCGTTCGTCCGTCCATCATATCCCATCCCAACCCAGGCTCCACTCCATCGAGGGGACCAATTCGCGATACCCACACAATGGCCAGCTAATGACCTCACTCACACACTCACTCACTCACTCATTCACTCGCTCACTCAGGTACTTATTTGCTCACCCGCCAGTGACATTTACATTTACATTTACATTTACGTTTACATCAACATCAAACCCCTCGCTCATCTCTCCCTTCTTACAGCTGTCCGCCAATCCCATTCATTCACTCCTTGACTAGCTTCAACCACCCGCAACTAAACGAAAAAAGAGAAATGCCCCCCTCAACAACAACGGACTACTCCGTCTACCTCGTCACGGACTCCACGCCCGCCATCCTCCGCGACAAGGACCTCCCAGCCGTGGTCGAAGCGTCTCTCCGCGGCGGCGGCGTCACCGTCGTGCAGTACCGCGACAAAAATGGCCCCAGGGATGAAGTTGTCGCCATGGCGAGGAGGCTGCATGCCCTGACGCGGAGATATGGTGTGCCGCTCCTGATCAATGATCGGGTCGATGTGGCTGTTGAGATTGGCTGCGAGGGCGTGCATATCGGCCAGGATGACATGGGTGAGCAACGAACGAAAGAACTCACTAACTCGTCACGTTCACGTCACCACTTGGTACTTTACTTATATGATGGTTACGACAATATGACATCCCCAGCTTCCCCCGCCCCCCCTTCCCCCACCTCTCTCCAAAAACAAATAAATCAATAAATCAATAAATCAACACACAACTAATACATACACTGTGGTAGCACTTCAACAGGCAAGGAAGCTCCTGGGACCGGACAAAATCATCGGCGTCACCGCAAGTTCCAAAGACGAGGCGCTCAAGGCGTGCGCCGCCGGTGCAAGCTATCTCGGCATCGGGACCGTCTATGCAACATCAACGTAGGCTCATCCACCCACCTACCGCCCAGTACGCCCCCATCAAGTATTAATCATTTGTCTGTTCGTCGCAAGCACAGTAAAAAGGACACAAAATCCATCATTGGGCCCTCCGGCGTCCGCGAAATCCTCTCTGCGCTCTACTCAGCAGGCTACTCGTCCACCCCGACAGTCTGCATCGGCGGCGTCAACGCATCGAATGCCTCGGCCGTCCTCTCGCAGAGCGCGTCCCCGCACAAATCGCTCGATGGGATTGCCGTCGTGAGCGCCATTATCGCGGCTGAGGACCCTGGTGCCGTGTCGAGGGACCTGTTGGGCATGGTGATTCGCGCGAAGATCCCGGATGTGGTTGCTATGGTAGGCAGGACGACGCCCTTGTCGCATAACATGACGAACTTGGTGAGTGAACCGGGGGGGAGGGGGGCCGGGGGCGATTTTCTAGTTCTATTCAGAAACGTCCTGAGAGGCGTTATTGGGGTTTAGACTAATAGTTTTGCGGCGGATGAGGTTGTCCAAAATTTCGCCGCCAACGTTGCCCTGGCAGTGGGAGCCAGCCCCATCATGTCCAGCTACGCTGAGGAAGCGGCCGACTTGGCAAAACTAGGCGGTGCTCTAGTTCTCAACATGGGGACAGTAACGCCCGAAGGAATCAAAAACTATACGCAGGCTCTAAAGGCATACAATGATGCGGGAAGACCTGTCGTGCTTGATCCCGTGGGGTATGTAAAAAACACACACAGCACTTCGGAAATCGGTTCCCACTCTCGTCCGAGCTCCCCAAAAAGAACCATCAAGATACCGTACCGTAAACCGTGACTAACAATCTTTACCCCCCAGTGCCGGAGCTACATCCATTCGCCGCAACGCAGTCAAAACCCTCCTCTCGTCCGGCACATTCACCATCATCAAGGGGAACCAATCGGAAATCCAAACGGTCCACGGCGCAACCGTTGCCCAGCGGGGCGTTGATTCGGCCTCCTCACTTACTATCCCGCAGAGGGCCAGTCTCGTCCGCTCCCTCGCCCGCCAAAGGGGATGTGTGGTGCTGCTCACCGGCCCGACCGACCTTCTTAGCGACGGGAGACGCACCATCCGCGTTGATAACGGTAATGAGCTGCTCGGGATGATTACGGGAACGGGATGCACGCTCGGCACGACTGTTAGTGCTATGGTTGCGGCGTATGAGGCGGACCCTCTGCTTGCCGCAGTTGCGGGAACAGTCATGTTCGGCGTGGCGGCGGAGATGGCTGCGGAGAGACAGGATGTAAAAGGCCCGGGGTCGTTTGTTCCGGCCTTTTTGGATGAGCTATATGGCATACGCAAGGCTACGGCGAGGGGGGATCTGAGGTGGTCGGTTTTGGCCAAGATCGCTGCTGTGCATGTTGTTGATGAGGCGCAGTGTTAGATCATTATTTCGGGATAAGGGGCACGGCACAGGGGGCACGTCCGCGTAACATTTTGCAGATGTGGTGCTTTGGATAGAGTAGCTGTGTAAGATGAAAACTAACTTAAAAATACAGCAAGCTGGTAGGCCCTGCCAACAATCTGGTCGCATTAGAGTACATTAAATATATCAACAGCCATAGCAACATTATCATAAACGGCAAATACCTAAATCTTTCATTGCGACATGCAACCAAATAAACACGGGGATATCAATATTCGCTATGCATAACCAATCCTGTTGATGCCTCAATTCCTTTTTAGAACTCCTTGCAGCTGTCTTGCCCCGGAACCTTTTTCAGACACCAAAAAAAAAAAAGCCCGTGGGAGCTGGGTTTTGCAATGGCAACAAACAGCAGCGTGTGAAAAGTGCGTGTTTTTACAACAACAGAGTCACGGCCGGACTCTGGGAAAACGCCTCGTTATTTTTTTTTTTGTCGTAGCGCAGCATCATCTTCATGTAGCCAGGTCGATTAGTCCCTGGCTTTCCTCAAGGCCCCAAGGTGCATCATTCATAATCTCCCGCCAGGCGACGTTGCCCATGTCGTCCACTATCCCGAGAGGCGAACCACCCTGGATGTGCATGCTGACGAGCTCTTGTGCGGTCCTCATCAATCGTACAAGGCGCTCCAGCGGGTCCTCAATGCCACATCGATCTGGAGATAGCAGACCACTCCTTCGCTTGACGATGACCTCCATCAAATGATCGATCTGCCTGCCGAAGATGGTGACCATGTCCAGTTTCTGCGTAATGCTGTGCACATCCCAGCCAGGGAGCTGCAGTGTCAACAGCTTGATGCCAGTGATGAGCGTGTAAGCAAGGTCGGATGCAATAATGCACAAGAAGCGGGGCTTTTCAAGCTCAGGCTCGGCAAAGCGAATGAGAAAGAACTCGTTAAGCGACTTGACGCAAGACCAAAGAAGCTGTAGGCGATCCGAAATCTGCATATTTTCGGGGTTGCAGCGTTGGTCGGAGATGGCCATGTCTTTGAGGAGCGTTTCGGCGACCGCAACGTGGCAGAGTAGGGTTGCTGAAATCAAGTGTTAGTGACGAAAATTCTCGAAGACGAGGCTTACGTTTGACGCTCATGAGACTTACAATGCTGGGAGAGATGAGGTGGTAGTGAAGCTCTGAACGTGTCCAACTGATCCTGAAACGACTGCAGCACCATGACAAGAGGCAGCGACATGGGCGGAGCCATCCCGTCGGCGGCAATTGTCATCGAAATGGTCTGCGCGAGCTGCTGAATCTTGACCAACTTGATGAGATATTCGTCAGAGGGGAATTCCATCGTGGCTTCGATAACCTTGCTGCAGTAATCGAGTTGGTTTGTGTTCATAAACACATCTGTTTTCTTGTTGGTGGTAAAGATGCTGTGTCCTGGCAGTCAGAATATTTGGTGGTCCTCTTGCCGTTGCAGGCCGGTCAGGGAAGTAGTCAGCTTACATTGTGTTGAGATAATATGTGCCAGCGTATGCCCTAAGGTGATCTAATGGGCCATACTTGGCATCTTCGCCCTGAGATCCATAGGACATGGCACTCAAGTTGACGCACATGGACCTCGCCAAGAAAAGCAAGTTTGTGACTTGCGAGCTCTTCAGTGCAAAGTACCACCTAAAACAGAGCGCATGCATGTTAGCTGCGGCCTCGTTATGCAACACCCACCCCCCCTCCTCACCCCTTCTTCCCCATTCGCGACAAGTTATACATACCATCCAATCAAGAGCTCCACAGCCTGCAGCATATCAAGACTCCGAGATCCATCGACAATAGATGCTTTTCCGATGTCTGCCAGAAGCTCCTCGCCCAGCTTGCACTGTCTGGTAGAATCGAAAATGGAGGCGCTGAGCATGACAGCCTTCCACAGGAACGGGCGTTGCAAGCGGAGTTCCGAAGACGACAGCTCTCTTGGTATGATCACGAAGGGAAAGAGTTCGGCAAACATCTCGTGGTAGGTCAAGAGAAGCATCTCACTTTCAGTGGGCAGGGGCCAAGGCGAGTCCAACTCCTTCATGGCTTCGGGACTCCACGCCGACGCCTCGTGGCCATCATCCCCCGTGGGGCTGGGCGATGGAAATAGGTGCTCAAACGAGTACATATCAGACTTCTCATGAACCTTGGAAGCCCTGGTGGGAGGCGAAGCAGCATTGGTACTGACGGAGGCGCCGCTGGGCTGAGCACCTTCAAACTGAGACGATAATTCATTGAGTCTCTTCTCGAGCTCAGCCACCCTCGACCTCTTGGGTCTCTTCTTGACCCGTGGAGGGGCGGCCGGGCGGGAAAAGCAATCCTTCTTAAGCCGGTGGCATCTGTGATGTGGGACGGGTCAGAGATGGCTTATTATGTGTGCGAACGAATGACAAAGGGAACAACACTATAAGAAGCCAGGTGAGGGGGTGCTTGGAGGCTGTGAATAGCATAGTAGCATATAACATAGGTCGGGTTCTTTGCTTTCTCTCATGAAACAAATATGCAAAGCTTATAAAAAGAGCAGAGGAACGGCCGCTTACCTCTCGCACTTCTCGCCACCATCAGCTCTCGGAATACATCTGGCTTTAGCTTTGGCACAAGTAGTGCAGGCCTTTGGCCCCTTCTGAGTAGCCTGCATGTCGTCTTGGGTTTAAGAGTTTCTGGAAATGTTGGTGTGGAAATAGGTTGGAGGAGCAACCTGAGGCAGCCGGACCGATCGGTATAGGCGTCTGCCTGGTTGCAGGGCAAGTCGGAAATCAGTTGATTAGACCTGGTTGTGAGTCTCCGTATGCCGCCGGCGCATTATTTCTTTGGAAATAACTCGCAAAGAGCCTGGTCTGGCGCAACCCAGAATTAAGAGACTCGAGATTCCTAGAGAGTAGATGAGGCGGCGGAGGAGATGGGAGGAAGCTCAAGGGGTAATAACTGCTAAAACTACTACGGAGCAAAGCCCCCGCAATCGTCAACGAACGAGCACATGCGTCTCGACATTAAACTTCTGTTGACGTCGAGCACCAGACCCAAACCAACCAAAACAAGACGAGTCAAGTCTTTTTTTTTTTTGTTCCACCTTGCCTCGAATGGCCTGCACTGTCAAGCCAGGGCCTACGCCATAGCCTACGCACCACGCTTGCATGCCTGCATGCCTGCACCTCCTACGCAGAACCAGTACCACCTCGTACCAGACGACAGCCATTGATGCTCAGGGCCGCTCTGTGGGTTCATGGGCTGATGGTCCACCGCACGATCCGCTAGCGGTAGTCAATGCGACTGGCCAAGAAGGAACGGGGGCGGGATGTCATAATTGCGCCGCTGCTCCGTTCCGCGGGGTGTGGGAAGCAGGCCAGATGCGGACAACTACCACCCAAAAGCCACACGAAAGCCAATTGACGACCAAACAGGCACCAGATTAGCAAGTGCCACTTACCCAATCGTCTCAGATCTGTCGCCTTGGTACGCTGCTTGCAGTTATACATGCTTTCGATCTGATCTGCCAGCCCGAATGTTTGTCCCAAAAGAGGCTCTGTTTCGAGCTCTGCTTTGATTCACTGCCGTTCTGTCTTGCAGCGTGATACTAATGGTTCCCTGGCTTGGGGTTGAGCTGGCTGAGACAATCCATCCACCATCTCATCTCATTTTCTCCTTCGTCCCTACGATGGATGTGTGCAAGGTGGCAGGTGGCTGTCTTGACGTCGTGTGCCACGCCATCGCTGCTACTCCGTAATTTAATCAATAATGCGTTCCACATCCAGCCCTCACTTTGATGATTACCTTCACATGCTAGAAGAGCTGCTACTGTGTAGGTAAAGCGTGTACATCAATCAACACATTTAGTTAGCCCTTCCCCATGTTCCCCATATCACGTTCCCCGGGCTACTTAGACGCTTGTCTTGGGAAAGGGTTTCACGGCTAGGTCTCTGATCTCGTGGTCATGGGACTTTGGAAAAGGCCCACATATCATGCAGTCGGAAAGTTCATGGAAACATTGGAGCGGTCTTTATTAGATGTCATGTCAAAACAGAGAGCCGCATAACGGCCACGATTCAATTGGTTTGCCTAGCCTGTCACGCTCCATCGAGCGAGCGTTTCTGGCGTTCCAGGGGTTTAACCTAGAAGCAATCGATCTCTCTCAAAAAAATACTGTTGGGCAGAAAGGTAATAGATAGCATGTGAAAGTGGGCAACGACGCGGCATTCAGTACGTGGCGAATCCCGATGCCAAACCATACTGTTTACTGCAGCTGATTCGAGACGCAACGTCAGGCGACTCATCATCGTCAACGAGCGCGTAGCCATTTGGTTGGCCTCAGCTTAATGTGCCGTAACGCCAGCAGCCCGTCTGGTGTTGCTAATCTGGCGCTCGAGCAGAGCTTCAGTGAAGCTGCCAGAATTCGCACGTCCAGTAGCAATCATTTCCTTGGTCGCCTGCTCAATACCCAGCTGTTTGTTTGTCCACAGAGGCTCTTCCACCTTGCCCTGCTCGCCAACTCCAATGAATCCACCCTCAGCAGCCCATTGCGAAGTACGCTTGATTCCAAGGCGAGTCCAGATCTGGTCGACGGCTTCCACCAGCTCATCGCGGTATTCCTTGGTATGCCCTGGTGTGGGGGTAATACGGAGCCTTTCCTGGCCCACTGGTACGGTGGGATAATTGATCGACTGCACGTAGATCTGATGATCCTGAAGCAACATATCGGATGCCGCCTTGGCCAGCTCAGCATTTCCTACAAGAATCGGAATAATGTGAGATGGGTTAGGAATGACAGGGATGTCGCGGTTGTTGAGTTCTTCCTTGACAGCTCGGGTATGCAGTTGCTGCAGCTTGCGATCACCGTTGTACTCCATCTGATAGTCAATAGATGTCTTGGCCCCAGCCATTGTTGCGGGTGGGAGCGACGTAGTGAAGATGAAGCCTGGGGCCAGGGAACGAATCATGTCAACCAATTTGCCGCTGCCGGCAATGTAGCCTCCCACGCAGCCATAAGCTTTCCCGAGCGTGCCTGTGATGATATCAATGCGGTCCATAATGGTGCCTCGAGGCGAACCGTTTTGATGAGCATCCCAATCGAGGTGCTCGGCCACGCCAGCACCATGTGGGCCGTACATGCCCACAGCATGAACTTCATCCAAAAATGTGATGGCACCATACTTATCGGCCAAGTCACAGATCTCCTCAATGGGGCCAATAGAGCCACACATACTGTATACAGACTCAAAAGCAATGATCTTTGGCACGTGAAGAGGCAAGGATGCAAGCTTGGCCTCGAGATCCGCCACATCGTTGTGCTTAAAGACAATCTTCTTGGTGCCTGAATGACGAATACCCTGAATCATAGACGCATGGTTAAGGCTGTCGGATAAGATTACGCAGTCGGGCATCTTGCTTCCAAGCGTCGCAAGCGTTGCGTCGTTGGCCACGTAGCAGGAGCTGAACACTAATGCCGACTCTTTGGCATGCAGCCTAGCTAGGGTGCCTTCCAGTTCAACGGCGTGCTTGTTATGTCCAGAGATGTTCCGAGTACCGCCGGCGCCGGCGCCGTATTCATCCAACGTCTCCTTCATCTTGTTGAGGACTCGCTTGTTTCGGCCCATGCCAAGGTAGTCATTGGCACACCAAACGGTGACACGATCTTCCTTATCGGCCATATGGGCGCGGGGAAACTCTTTCGCAAGTCGATTGATATTGTTGAAGTACCTATACGACTTGTCCTTGTGCTTTTTATCCAGTTCAGACGTGTAGAACCCGTCATAGTTGAACTTTCCGATAGATCCGTCGTGTCCGTGAGTAACGTGTTCTTGAGTACCAGAAACATCAGCGATCCCGTTTTTCGATGATTACTCAACTGGGCAACGACATTCAGATTCTCAACATACCATTGTCAAGGCCCTTCAGGATAGGTGCATCGAGAGCCCTGGCCTCCTGAAGGCGGCTGGTATGGATGCGCGCCTTGTTGGCTTTCGCCTGGCCAGAAAAGGCACGCAATCCAGTGGCAGTCACACCGTTCCTGGCTGACTGGACGGCCATGGCCTTGCCCATGACGGGGCACCGATGAGCGAAGACTTGAAGCCTGGACATGGTACCTCCACAGGGCGACGGTTTAGGACGCGCCGAAGTGGACAGCGCACGCAGAGTAGCGGGCGACGCAGACTTCAGAAAAGGGCACATAGCCTTGGACTGACGAAGAACGGAATCCATGATGGCGAAAGTCTTTCGTGGTGGCTGAGGTCTATCGATAGTTTTTCCAATAAATAGTTCGGTGACAGGGTTAACAAGAGCGCAGTGCTCTGAGTTTCAATCCAACACGGGCAGGTCGGAAGAGATTAATATGCGGCCACGTAGCAGGTCGTGAACGAAGACTTGGCAACGTCGAGGGCGTCCACGCTGAATCGCAGGGTTCTGCAAAGCAGGGAGGATTTCCAATGCTAGCAAGTCAGACTCTTGAGGGTTTTACGGAAGATGAGAATCGGGGGTTTTTCGGAAAATATGAAGGAGGCTTTGCCGCAGGCGGCCATTTCTCTGTGACTAAGTCGTTAGTTACCCCAGCCAGTCATACTAGCCACTCCGCCGATTGGCGATCCACTCCATGGACTCGCCCAGTCCGAGTCGTGCCACCAGTCAATTGGCGGTGCCGTGCCCTGGCTGGGAACACTCCAGAAGCTCATTAACTACCCCGTAGACGATGAGCCACCAGAAATCCCGGCCCTGGTGCCCATGCCTCTCTAATACCTCGGCTCCCATTGGCCACAACGGCCCCGGCACACCGATATGCCGTTGTGCTTTCCCCGCGTCCGTGGCGGTCGCAAGAACATCAGATTCCCGGCTGCAAATGCATCCGAGCCTTAGACTGCATGACAATGCGAGGGTCATTTTAGAATCTAGAATTGTCGTAATCCTACATTACGCACCGTATGATTATCTCTTGTCGCTCTCCATTTTATCCGAATACAGTAACATGACAAAAGCTACAGCTCCATGCTGATGCTATGTTCTTACTCATCTATAAAGGGTATCACTGCGCGAATGCCGTTTTCCATCTCAATAACGCCTCCCGCAGCCCAAAAGAAAGAAGGAAGAAAAGTCCAAAACATATGCCTCACTCGGCCGCCCTACTCTCCCTATGATACTCTCGTCATCCTCCAAATCCCTGAGATGACCCTGGCGGCGAATCAAATTACATCCAATTCAAATTCATATAACATGCAGGTTCCGTATTTTGACAGCAAATTCTTCGGCTGTCATGTTGTTAAAAGCAGCCATGTTCATTTCGAGTTCACTGGTGTCTGTGACTGCCAAATACCCCGGTGTAAATGCTCCGGTAATAACACCTATGACGAATCTCTCATGCTCGAGGAAGCCGCTTAGCGTTCGCCAGTGTTTATTATCAGGTAGGAACCCACGCTTGAGCTTGGCAAGAATGATGTCTATCGAGTCGGTGATTCTGTCCACGAATTCAACAGGTGGGACATCCAGACGCGTCATGTATGTCGCTGGTATTCCTCCCAATTTTTGGCACATCTTGTCTCTAAATGCTGCCTTTCCTGGACTCCTAATGACAGAATTGAAAGGATTGGGTTTGTTTTGAGGGCCCGCCTGTGGTGTTGCCATAGGCATAGGACCATTCAACCTGGTTGGTTGCAGAGATTTGGACGCGAAGAAAGTCTGCGCCCCTGGAATAGGCATTAGTTGACTGGATCTCGGCTGTGTGCACCACTGAGGATAAGTCTAGTAATTTAACAAGAATTAGATCTCTTTGTAAAGCACTCTAGATATAGTTGTACCTGGCAGTACCACTGAATGCCGTGACATTTGAACTTACCGCTGACAGAGGTGCTGGATGCAGCGACAGGGTATCTAGTACTGGGCGTATCGGAGCATCTGAAGCACCGTCCATGGTTTGTACAGCATCTCGTGTGGTGCGATTGCTCGGCAAGAGAGGGGAAGCACCTTGAGTTAAGTAACAAGCATGCTGTATAGATTGCAGTTTAAGGTCCTGCAGTCTTCGGTACTCCTCTGGGTTGCTTAAACGAAGCTGATTCAACTTAATCATATCATCTGCTTCCTGTTGCTCCTCGGCGGACAACAGGGCCTTGTCATCTTCCTCTTCAAAGGTGTCGGTAGGTATGATTTTACGAATAGCATTCAGCCCGTCATTGCAGGAAATCAGTTCATCCAGAATCCAGTCCTTTCCGGTGTAGCTCGTCAAATCTTCTTGCTCTGTCTCGAAAACGTGATGATGCAACTTGGCAGATCTGTTTCCCCAGCTGATGGGATTCTTCTTATCTACAACACGAGAAGCTAGTTGTGACTTGAACACAGTTCTGTTGTGGAGGTCTTGCTCGAAAGTTCCAGCGGTAACAAGATAGTAAACAGTTACAGGCTTGGTTTGGCCAATACGATAAGCCCGCCCAACAGCCTGTTGCTCGTTCATTGGATTCCAGGAAATGTCGAAGATGACTACTCGATTAGCGCCTTGGATATTGAGACCAACACCGCCCGCCTTTGTAGAAATTAAATAAAAATCATCTTTGTTCAAATTGAAACTCCTGACATAATCCTGGCGTTTCGGTATTGACGTACTCCCATCCAGCCGACTGAAATACCTCTTCTGCTTTTCGAATAATCCCGCCAGGTAGTTTAGCGTAGGTATTGATTGGGAAAACACAAGTACTTTTTCTCCTTTGCTCCGTGCATGATCCAATATTTGTATCAAGAGTTCGACTTTGGTGGAGTAAGACGGGTCTTCCAGATTTGAGCCAAATTCTTCCGTGACATTAGATATGATGCTGCTAGGGAGTAGTGGCCTTTTCCTGTTGCTCGTTGCTATGTTCTTTGAATCAATTGCCTTCGCAAGAAATTCAGAAGGGTGGTTACAGAGCAATCCAAGATCTGAAAGCAGAGTAAAGGTCGAACCCTGACCACCGGGTTCTCTATTCATAGCATCTAAATAACGGTCGTACAGCTTAGTTTGCAAGGCTTTGGGCTGTACGCACAAAACGAACTCTTGTTTTGGTGGCAAATCCGTCTCCATACAGGATTTGATTGTGGCTCGATGCACTTTCGGTTCCACCGTTTGCTTGAGGACTTGAAGCATTTTCAATGCTCCGCGTTTCTTGGAGTCATCACTTTCAGTGCTCACCCCATGTTGTATGGGAATCGCATAGATCTGGCGGAATTCCTGCAAAGGTCCCAAGAAGTTGGGCGCTATCCAGTTGATCATGAAGTAGTATTCTTCGATATTGTTGGCCAAAGGGGAGCCGGTCATGGCAATTCGGCTCTTGGTTCGGAATGAAGAGCAAAGCTTGTGAGTCAATGTGACCGGATTCTTCAGAATATGAGCTTCGTCAGCAATGACCATGTTCGGCTCATCATAAAAATTGCTGCTGCCAACGTCGTCCAAGACTTTGCTAAGCATTGTGTAACCGACAACCAGGACGCCACCATCTTTTGACCATTTTTGGGAGATGCTAGACCGTTCTTCTCGTGAGTGAGCTGCCTCAATCATCGCTACATCACCCAAGACGCGTTCTGTATCCCAAATCATGATCTCGTCCGTCCAGTTGTTTACCAGTCCAGCCGGACATGCCACCAACGTTTTGGACTGGCGGAGGTCCTCGGGAATCTGTGACACCAACCCCGGATCCAGGGACTTGCTCGATTCCTGAATGGCGACAAGGAGCGTTATGACCTGCATTGTCTTGCCGAGGCCCATACTATGCGATAACAGGCATCCTTGACGAAGAGTAGGGTCTTGGATAATCTGGTTCCACATAAATCGAACACCTTCAATTTGATGGTCCTTGATCCTGCCGCCGATTTCTTGATTGATATAGATGAAAGGTTGGTCATCTTGCTTAGTTTCATTTATTATCAGTCGAGACTTGTCATGAGACATCACTGAAGCGCTACCAAGGTTGGCACGAAGTCGATGCCTCCGAGCTTGCTGCTCCTCTGCACGGCGCTTTTCGCGTTCTCGAAGATCCACAGCTTCTTTGTTCTGCACTATTTCCTTGGCTGAAGATTTCCGTGGAGTTTTTATATTTGCCGCTTCCAGTAATGACGGGCTCTCCTCCCCGGTAACATTGTCGTCAAGGAGCTCGTCATCAAACATGTCATGTCGGAAAATTTGGTTATCCTGAGGGAAACGGGGAGCCATTTGCGTTAGGAACTCGTAATAGACGGACCAGTTGTTTTTATCTTGTTGGTCTTTAAGCCTATCGACTAGGGTAGGCTTGGGACCTACCAGGCGCGACTCCTTTATGTTTTTCACTTTGAGGAAGCAATAAAATAATCGTGAAAGGTCAAATGCCAAGGTATCGGCATCTACTTGAGAGAGCTGAGCCAAGTCTTGAACTGGGTTCGAAATAAGCCTGGTAATTGTCGATTGGAAGGACTCGTTTACCGATTGTTGCTGCATATGCTTGACTATGGCTGATCGTCGCGCGTGGCTCAACTTCCACAGAAGGGCTAGTACCAACCCATAACGGTCTCTTAGTTTTATCCAGTAGCTAGGTGGGTTGCTGACAACCTGCTCAATATTCTGGTACTTTTCAAGCCACGTTAATGGCAGCGATTCTGAGCGCGCCGAAGGTCGGGGTTTGATGTCAATTCCATCTTTATCCGTCATTGCAACATCGATCAACGGCATTTTTGTGGGAGTAAGACGATCAGAATGAGTACCAGTCGCGTTTTTCGACGGGGTAGAAGCTCCGCTGGATTCTATTTGCGTCAGATCAATATATACGGGAGACCCGGCTCGGGGTGTGCTTAGGGGTGCTCTTTTAATCTCGTCAGCAGGAGAACTATGAGTTGTGTGGATCGGACGCCTTGATTCATCTAGAGCGTTGTTGTTGTTTTTGTCGTCGACGTCGTCGTCGACTATGAAGTTGTCCTCATCGGAGCTAGTCAAAATTTCAGAGTTAGAAAATTCTTCCCTGGTTTTTTGTCGCCTGATCCGCCGCTTCGGCTGAGGCAATTGCTTCGATGGTGGCACTCTCGAGTCTAACATATCTCCCAACCAAGTCTGGTACAATTTGTCGTCAAGAGTTTGCTCTAGACATCTTGCCTGCAAACGAATATCGCGCTCTTTTCCCCAGGTCTCCTGCAAGATCTTTGTCTGGAGCTTTATTAGTCTGTCGTCATACTGTTTCACTTTTTTCCGCGCTTCCAGGATGCGTTGGAATTTTGTTTTGCATCTTGATGCACCCCAAAGGCTATGTGCTTTCCTCTGGTACCTGGGGAGCTTCCTTTCATTCCAATCCATGGTCATAGCCGAGACTTCCTCATCTAAAATCTGTTGAACACGGTCTACCGACACAAATTTTGCCGCATGGTGTTTGCTTGTGTCGATTTTTTCGGCCTCGATTTCTTTGAGCGTTTGCTCATCCAAGTCCTCCGGCAGATCATCAAGTTCTAGGATCTTATCATACTCACTAGATGTTCCAACGGATTCGTCTAGTGTCGTGCCACAATGGGCAGCAGCGATGTCTCTGTTACTTTTCACCAGAACTCGTCTCATGATCTTATGGACGACAAGCCTTCTACCAGGAGGGAATCTGGTTGGCACTGGAGTGCTGATAGTATCTCCCTCTTCAGATAGCTGACCGGTCAACAATGGTAAAGCTGATTTAACATCCTTTTCAGCGAGAGATCCGGCACCTAGATACGAAAATCCAACCTCTCCGTCCCAATGGTATATATTAGGCTGTCCGTTTTTGGTCTTTTCTTGTGAAGGGCGACTTATGATATCAGCCTCGGTAGCAACGGGAATGGGCAATGTATGAAGAGGCGTTTCTTGCAATAGTTGCGGCATCACTCTTTTTCTCTTCATAGATTTGGCCGGAGAGTTGGCTGCCACAAGAGTTGGTGCCGTAGGAGCAGCTGGTGAGTTGCCAGTTCCCATTGGCTCAAACTCGTTATTGCAGTCACGCGCTCCTTCAGAGTGGAAACTGAAGTTGTCTGGTATCTGAGATTGTGACACAGGCTTTGTGGTTTGAACCAGTGGTTCCGCGGGCAATGAGGCAGAGTGGGCATCATTTACCGGGCTTGAGCTTCGTGGAAGGTGCACCAATTCTGCTTGTTGTGTCATGCGTGTGCTATCTTGACCGTGTTCACGCACTTCCTTGCCGTCATTCTCTCCAATACCCAATTTGTCCAATTTCCATTGCTGAAATGCTCGGCTTTTGAGCCGCAGCATCATGATGGCTTCACCGAGAGCATTTTTGTACCTGATGAGCTTGACGTTCAAGGTTTGGTAGAGTTCATTTCGTAAATCATGGCCGTTACCCATCCCTACAAGGTCATATGTGAGAAGTGTGTGTCCATCAATCTTATGTTCTACGACTTTCGCAGCAAAGTCCGCATAGTTAGCTGTACACGGACGAGGGAGGGCGCAAAGCTTGACTGCGACAGCATCCTCGTCCCAAAAGAAGGGATCTTCCGGCTGAAGGCCATCCATTGAACAACATGAGGAAAAGCCGAAAAGTTATCGACTAGGACGCACAGCGTGTCAGTGGACTTGCTCCAGGAATGAGATGGGTGGAGCCAACTATGAAGTCTTACAGCAAAGATCCGACCATGAACTTTGGATCAAGCTCAAGCTTCCTAAAAAAACGAAAAGAAAAAAAGAAGAAAGAATGCTACGTGCAAGTCACTTCCGCAGCTCCGTAAGAAGGTTTGGAAATGGTGGAAAAGTAAGACAATGTAAACGAACCTGAAACTTCAACCGTTGCGATAGGCGCCGAACAAGAAAAGCAGCTAACGATATTCACAACCTCGAGAGTCGAAACAGATGTTGGCCGCTTCTGCCGCCCCAGCAGAGATTCCAATATAAAACCCGACCGCGTGCGATAAAACCAAATGTGACGTACTGCTTGCAAATTGCAGGATTGTTGTAGCAGCGTGCGCGGTTGAGAGCGTATTGCTGCCTTGACAGCTGCCCAAAGGCGCGACAGATCTGCCGCGCAGTTGCACAAGGCACGTGACGTCAATGGGGTTTCAACCGGAGCACTAAATAGGATTTATGTCGACTGACCTGAAAAAAAATAAAAAGAAGAAAAGCCCTTTTCGCCAGCATTGCACGGTTCTCAAACCCCCGGTCAATCACTTTCGGCACTACCCGGGACACCAATTGGACTTTACTTCATTAGTAATGGGTATTGCGTGCACGAGCGAAACCTCAAGTTTATGGTGAGAGGTGACAGGCCTACGGAGGAGCAGCACACTGCGCCCCACTGAACCTCGTCACCAAACTGGTTAGCGCACTGCTGCCCACTGCAAACCCAATCCTTCAGCATCCAACATGCAATGGCAGGCTCATCAAGAGTATCACAGGTTTACATTGTAATATCCAAGGCTCCATGATTTAAACGCCATGCATATCATCTGTTTTCATGTGAGCATGATGGAGATCTGAAAATGGGAGTGACCCGCAAGCTGGGTCGTACCCAAGGACTCCGTAGCTACCTGGGCGACGTTACTCCGTGGTTATTCCAGCGGTAATTCTAAGCCACCACCATAGTGTGCGATTTAGCTTGTTTTTGGCTCAGAATTGCTAGACGCCCACTATACTCCGTACTTGGTAACTGCTCTGTAAGACGGAGCACGGGCTGTGATACCCACCCAATCACCTCACCACTGAAGACGGCTTCTGGAAGCACGACGAGCCATTAATAATCCACCTCCGCTACTCAGGACTACTATTTCCTGGCCGTGGAGCAAGTTCCTTCTCTAGTAATTGTACACTCCAATTTCAATATTTGTGCTATTCTCTTTTTTCATTTCCATTTCAACCTTGCCCGCCATGAGAGACGACGCCGGCATTGAGCCTTCACGGACATTCCCTCCGCTAGTGACCGAGGGCGAGCTTGAGCATCTGGTCCAAACCGTCAAGGACTGGGCCACCGGCCATGGCTTGGTGGTTCGGCCGCCCCCCACAGTGATTGCAGCAGAAGCAGATCCTAACAATATTGCTGCTGTTCCTGCTCCTGTGACTTTATTTCCCAGTGGCATTGCTCGGCACGCTTTCCGGAAAGGGCTTGCGGCACAAAAGGCGTACAATGAGCTGTATGCCGCTGTGAGCAGGAGTGAGGAGTTTCTGGCACAAATTGTGAAGGAGTATGTTTTTTTTAACAGCACCCAGAACAAGGGATCTGCATAACTAGCATAACTAATATGAGATCGCTAGAGTGATTGATGGAGATGACTTTGTCCGCGATTTGTGGGCAGTACATCAAACGGTCAAGTCGGAAGGGTATACGCAGGCAAGCACATGTTATTCGACAGAGCACATTGGCGATGACATTTCTAACTCTCTAGAAGCCACTGTCTCTCGGCTTATTCAGATCTGATTACATGGCTCATGAAGACACCTCTGTGTTCCCTCCATTTCAACAACTTAAGCAGGTAGAGTTCAACACTATTGCCTCATCATTCGGCGGACTGTCTGTTCGAACTGCTCAGCTACACCAATTTCTTTCCAAAACAGAGTACCCGTTGCTGCGACAATCTGTACCAGAGGGCACGCTAGATCTCCCTCAGAACAAGGCCATTGAGGGATTAGCGGGCGGTATTGAAGCCGCTTTTCACGCCTATGGTGCTCCACAGACTGGGCATAGAAAATGTGTCATCTTCTTAGTTCAGGGCGATGAGCGTAATATATGGGATCAACGACACTTGGAGTACCAGGTGGCCAAGACATCACCATCGATCCCGGTGTTTAGACTCGCCTTTGCTGACATTATGAAGTACACATCGCTAGCAAAAACAGAACTGCGCCAGCTTTTGTACAGTTCCCCAAGAAATCCTGAGAAGAAATTTGAAGCTGCTGTGGTCTACATGAGAGCAGGATATGGCCCAGGGGACTATCCTAATCAACAAGCTTGGGATGCTAGGTGTCACCTGGAACGCTCGCATGCCATCAAGTGCCCCACGGTCCTAACACAGCTGGCTGGAACCAAGAAAGTGCAACAAGTCCTTGCTACGCCTCGATCCTCTGCCGGGCCATCAATTTTGAGCAGGTTTATTAAGGACGATACACCATCCGCCATTGAACTATGGAACACTTTCACCAACATTTACCCCATGGACACGTCGGAGGTTGGCCTGGTTGCGCGAAAAAAAGCTCTCGATCCTGAACAGTGTCAAGACTTCGTCTTAAAGCCGCAGCGAGAAGGAGGTGGGAACAATATCTACGGGAGCGCCATCCCCGAGTACTTGAAGTCAATAAACGAATCCCATTGGGGATCTTACATTTTAATGGAGCTTATCAAGCCGGCATCGGTGCAGAATCTGATTCTGCGCAATGGGAGAATCGAACAAGGTGGCGTAATCAATGAACTTGGCGTCTACGGCGCATGTCTTTGGAACCAGAACACTGGGGAGCTCCTGCACAACGAAGAGGCCGGTTGGCTGCTCAGGACAAAAGGCGATAAGAGCGAAGAAGGTGGAGTTGCTGCCGGGTATGGATGCATGGATAGCGTATCATTGACGTTGACAAATGTTGATATACAGGAGGAAGCGGAAGCAAGGGCTAATCAGTAGCATCACCCAACACATAGACAATCATGCGAATCCGGTCAAGCTGGACAGCTACTTTATGAATTAATTGTTTAATTAAGAGCACTCATAGCCCGGTAACGCCATTATTTGTACAAGAGGATTCTGCGTTCTGACTAGAATACACAAGACATTTGACAGATGAAATGGGAAGAGTATTTCAGAGTGGGGAGAAGTTCGCCTGATACGTAAGGACTCGATTTCCGAGTTTCGCATCCACCATGATCCCGTTTCTTGGGTACAATTCAGTTGTTAACGGGGCTTTAGTCGCTCTGACCAGTGTTCTGAGGTCGCTTGAGGACATCAATGCTGCCTATAACAAACGTGTTAGTTGATAATGTGATGGTAACAAGTATAAATCGTCGGAAAACTTACGCTGGACAACGTTCAAGCTGGAACGGGGTTGACCGTTGGCATCCTGGTAATTGCTGATGCTGGCATCGCCGTCGACGTGGACCATGGCACTATTCCCCATTGCATTACACTGTCAGTACGCTCGAATCCAAAGTGACGGTTGCGCGTTGACTTTCATCTCTTTCACTGCAGAAATTATCCCACAGAGGGCAAATTGGGTTTACGCAAACGCAGGCGCAGACGGAGGCGCGGTGACAGAAGAAACATACCCCTTGGGAAGGCTCAGCAGGAAGTCTTTTCGAGGGCCCTCAGCAAAGCTCGTGATGCGGAACCAGCTGGTCTGGCGGTTGTCCTTGGGGCCGGAGTTGCTTGCGACGGCATATTTAACAATTTCGCGTCCGGTGCTGGTGGGCTGGACCTCCGGGGTGTCAGCAAGATTGCCGATGATGGAGATACGGGCGAGCGATCGGGGAGACGACGTGCTGAAGGAGCGGGCAGCGCCAGCGGAGGCGGCGGTCGCGCGGCGGAACAAGAAGGAAGACATTGTTGCAATTGAGTGGGCGATGGGATCTGACGCAGGATGGTGATGTATTTTGGCGGGATAGTGCGATGTAGGGTTGGAGTGCACGGGTGAAGATTGGTGACGGTGAATATGACGGTCTAGGAGTCGATAAGTTGGTATCAGCGGGTGGTTTGGTGGCACTTGTTGGGATGGCTGGATACGGAGTATTGGGTGCAACGGCTGCTTGTATGGAGCAACGACAAAGTACCTAACTAACTGGCTGCTTCGCAACATGGGAGCCGAAGTGCTAGCGGGTACTCCGTATCCGCTCCACCTTCTCACTTCTGGTAGCGGGCGTCGCGTCCTGCGTGTCTGGACGACGCGATAAATTAAAGGGTTTTGCGCTTGGCTCTGATTGGCCTGGCCCCCCCCCTCGCAGCATGAATAAAGCACGAAGCATGAATGATGCATTTCCAGGCGAAACGTGGGGCTTGGGCTTATTAGCCTGACTGATGGAAACATAAGGCTGCGTACCGAGTAGTGTGGAGTGCTCCGTAGTTATGGGACAAAATTGTGTCACACTTGTAACGAGTACGGAGCACATTTATGTGCCAGTAATAACCCTTTCGTAGTTGAGGAATACGGTGGTGATGGTGGTGCGGCGTCATCCATCATGTCCATTTACTTCACTCCCTTTCCCGCCCACCACGTAAGACCAAACTGTCGTAATTGGGTCCGATTGCTCATTCTGCCAGTTCCGTAATTAGTCCCCTCCAGTCTCGGGCTCTCACCATGCATGAAGTTACAAGCCACAGCAGGCCAGCCTCGTCGCCCGCAGCGTAGCATCTATTGATCTCAATAGTTGAATTTCACTAAAAGAGTTAGACAATAACTAGTTCGCATCGCCCGATAGCAACTGGACTTTTCTGACGGCTGCGACCGCTGTTTGCCAGCTTCATCCAGTATTTTCTTTCGGGGATTTTTGTCACTTGTGAACAATAACCACCGATCTCGGATGCTTCCTTGGAGGGATCTCTGCATCTCCTGCAAGTCCTGCAAGTCCTGGTTTGTCGACTCGACGCCACGGTGGAGACCTCCCGCATGAAACTGTTCCCGATTTGGCTGACAATAGAGCTGTCAATAAGCTCACAATAAGCTCTGAATAGACGCCACATTCTGAATAGACGCCACATTCTGAGTTGACGTGCTTCAACAACCACTTGTAAGCCAGCAACTCTGCATCGGCTGCATCCGCGGCGAATAACTATCTTCTCTAACCGGGGGTTTCTATGCAGCTTGAGGTGATTTCGAACGATAGTGATACACCCTTACACGGTCTTCTCCATTAGCCTTCTTGACTCCTACGTGATGCTACGTAATGTAACTCCTATTAACAGCCCAGGATACGCCAGGAGTTGAACGAGTCCCGCAGACTATTGAAGATAAGCCATGGATAGACCAAGATGGAAAAGTGTATTCTGCAACAAAATCCTGGGGGTGATAGTGATGAGGACTGCTTCCTATTCGTCGTCTTCTATTGTCAAAGTGGTCTATGAGATGCGTACTTCGCCTGCTATGATACTTGTATTGAGTCTATTTTCCACCCTGGTGGTATGCCGGTAGTTGCACGAGAAGTATTCAAAGGACCAAGGAAACCCTCATATTTCTTTCTTAATGCTCTGCTCTCCTCGTCCTTTGCCGTAGTGAACTCCCAACCTCTCTTCAGTCACTACTTTGTTGATCGCCTACATCGTCTTTCCCAAGTCCAATTTACATCTTTTCTTTTCAAGGGTCCAGAAACCATGGAGACATCACCAACACATTGGCTCGATGCCCGTGGTAAAACCACCATCGTTGCCACGGCCCCTATCCACCCGCCTTACACCAGTCCTGCACTGACAGCTAATTTGGTTTGTCGAGTACTCCTGGCCATAGTGGCCAACCTGGTCTGTCTTGTCCCTCTTCGTCTTCTGTATCGAAATGGAGAATTTGCGGTTGTGGTGTTTATCCTCAACGTCGAGATTAAGAACCTCGAAACCATTATAAACTCCCTCATCTGGCGAAATGACGACCTCCTGTCCTGGTGGCACGGCTATGGCTGGTGCGACGTCGATGCCTACATCCACAACGCCAGCATCGGGCTATATGTCACTTGTCTGCTAGCTATTATGCGTAACCTGGCCCAGCAGGTCGGGTTGATGCGGGCCAGTGCTCTTACGGCAAAGGAGAGGCGGCGCCGCAACGTGATCCAAGCACTCATCATCTTTCCGTTTCCTATCCTTCAGATGGCCTTGACATGGCCGCTTGCAGCTCAACGCTACCTGGTCGGCACATTGATAGGCTGCAATTGGGTCGCCCATCAGTCTTGGCCATTTCTGGTCTTCTTTGTGCTTCCACCGCCAATCTTTGCCTTGATTACTGCAGGCTACGCAGGTAAGACTGTCATTCCTGTCAACTATCATGCCCAGCCATGCATGTTCGAGGTTCATGGGCTAACAAATTATCCTCTTCAACTACCAGTCCTCATCTACAAGAGATTCCGAGACGTCTTCAAGACGACCGAAACCGCCCTGTCAACAAACCGAATTGCCCTGCAGAGAAGTCAGCGAGCGAAACGAAAGCTATACCTCATGGTCATTTCCATCTTGATTCCATTCTTTCCCGTGGTTGTTGCCATAGCTGTCTTCAACACCGTGCAAATGAATGGCATTAAGCCTTACAACTATGATCTGATCCACAACCAGGGTTCTCCTTTTCCGTGGAACACGATTCTGTTCCTGTCGTCAAGCCAAATCAACTGGGTATTCATGAATAATTGTTACATTAACATTGCCACGGCGCTGCCTGTCTTCATATTCTTCGGTCTGACCAAAGAGGCCATCAACAATTACAGACAGCTGGCCCTTCTTGTTGGGCTGGGTGTAATCTTCCCAGGCCTAAGAGAGGAATATGATCCTGACAAGGTCACCCCAGCCGGAGGAAGTTCCTCTAGCCCTAGTCAACTTCAAGCCATTGTCAGGTATATCTTCTGTTTGTTTGTTTTTGTTTGTTTGTTTTGTGCACTCGTATTAACGGCTTCTTTCAGTACTCCATCAACGGTCGCGTCTCCCACTTGGTCGGATCCACATAGCCATGACGCTCCCGCCAGCATTGAGGGCATACTACGCCAACAACCTCAAGCCGACGCCGAATATACTGCCGAGCGAACGACAACAACACAACCCAACCCGTTCCTCTTCCGCAGACTTTACAACATTTCCGTTCCGCCATTCCTGAGTAGGTGGTTTCGAAGCAAGCAAGGGGTTTCAGAAGCCACAGAGTTGGGTTCTGTCCTAGAGCCCGTTCAGTCGATATCTCCCCTCACACAGTCATGTCAGCCATTGGATTCTTCCTCTCTTCAGACAGCTATATGGGCCGGCGAAGAAGGAAGGTGTGATTCATCTGATGCATTGCGGATCTCGAGAAAGCCCATGGCTGACAACGATGTTCAGGCTCAGACACACCTGCCATCAGTGAGTTAAGCTAGAACAGCTGAGGTCCATCGGCGGTAGAATCTGACGGTCTGATAACTTGGTCCTGTTGTGCAATTTAAAGTCACCAAGATAGTAGGTGGCAGCCCGCCACCATCTTTATACTGAGCCATCCGAGGGACTTGGCTAAATACAGAGATTGTTTCTAGGGCGATCTTATTTCTAGTATAATACAGAGGATATTCAGTATAGTATTAACATTGTGCATATATTATAAGATGTATCTGTAGCAGTGCCCATGAAAGGTCACAAAAGCATACATGTAAACTCCTCTACACTGTCCCAATTCGCAATCATACCATCTCTACATCATATACCAGAGATATGTGCCCAATTCAGAATGAAATGTCGGTTTTTGTGAGTGCTATAGCCAAGTTCTCCTTTCTTACTCACAATACCTATCCTAGCTAACTCGTTCTGAAACCCTCGTACGCCGTGTGGTATCAAAAAAAAAAAAAAAAAAAAGTGGGGGTGAGGGAGAAAAAGGTGTGGATTCGTCAGAGCCCGGAAATCAAGCTCAGCAATAAATATCAGAAAATTGATAAATGGCAAGGTGTGCGTGCTGTTTTTGGATCAAATATAAAATAGAGCGGAAGCCATGGTGTATAATGTCGTCGGGACTCGTGAAAACCAAAATTACAGGGTGGTTTCAAAGAGGCAGGCAGGTACATGTACCTTGCGGATTAAATAGAAGGAAAGCGCCAGTGGGTGCGCTTGTCTTCCTCAAACAATGAACGAACGAATCACCCCGCTTGCCATGAATCTGATCAGATACCTCACTTCGCTGCCTTCTGCATCTTGCGCATGGCCTCTCGGTGGGCTTCCAGCATGTCACCGTTTCTCATCCGCTCATCAAAGGCACGATCGACATAATCCTTGTCTCGCTTCTGCATTTCCCTGCGTTGAGCCTCTGCCTCCTTCTGTCCCATAAGCACGTTGCGTTGCATCTCGATATTATGCTGTATCTCTGCCTCTCGTCCCCCTCCAAGCAAGGTTGACGGTCCAAACGGTGTCTCACGTCCCGTATTCATGATCGGTGTTCCTGAACGGAGGTCATGTTGCACAGATTGGCGGAAGTTAGCCAACTGAGCCTCCCTCGCCGCGAGTGGTGGCAAAGTTGATGCTCTCTTCGGTTGGTGAGAGTTGAACGCTAGGTTTTCGGAACTGTCCATCCCTGGAAGCGGCCGAGCACGTCCCATCGTGGATTGAGATGGAGAGCGCGACAACGATATTAAACTGTTCTGGCGTATGATCTCTTTTCGTTGACTCAGGGGTACGTCATCGGGGTCTGCCACACTAAGAGCAGCTGCATACATGGGATAGTTGTAGAGCGACCCAGCATCACTGCCAAGTCCTTGGTTCGCCACGGTCGGCTCCGGGACATTTGATAACAGATTTCCCTGGGATTTGCTCCGAAGAAACATTTCCCGTTGTCCAATGAGGGTTTGCGGACTTGCGTAAGAGACCACGCCTGGTATTGGAGATCGGCTGGCAGCTAGCGGGGGAGACTGTGGCAGCGTTGTATCGAGAGCGACAACTGAGGAGTGCCCAGATATAGTTTGCTGGGACTCGATCCTCTCCTCTACTATCGACGGTTTTGCAGGCTGACTAATGTGTTCCTCCGTAATGGGCATAAACGTAGAAGAGGAATGTCGTAGTCTGGAAGATCCCCTTCTCAGTGGCAAGGTAGGAGGAGCGGTTGGTGATAGTGGCGCCCGCTGCTCAACTGGCGTTTCTTGTACTGTAGGGGATGTCGGCATGACAAAATTTGTAGCTGGTGGCGCATCTTGCTTCAATGACCGCCTTGTGCTATTTTTTCTTTTTGCTAATTCCGAGACTTGGGAAGTTGATCGCCTCACAGTTGGGGGAGGTCCGCCATCCTGCGCTGTCTGCTGGAGTTCTTCGACATTGACGGGGGCAGCTCTTTCTTTCGTTTCTTTCGATTTCATCGTCGCTCTCACAGCCGCAACTTGCAATTCGTCAGGCTCGGGACACTCTGCATTACTAAGATGCTTTGCCCATTCATTAGTTCGATAAGACATGGCTACTCTCGAAAGAGATCTTGGTAAGCGGTCTTTGGTCAGACTTGCTGGCGTAGAAACGGCACTTGCGACGGACTTCGGCCGCCGGAAAGCTTCCGGGACATCCAATTCGATGGATGGTTCCCAACTAGGGTCCGAATATTTCGTCTCGATAATGGGTAGTTCACTTTCGAAATTGGCGTCATTTCCAGCTGACACTGGCCGAGATGTCGTTCGATCTCGAGTGGCACTTTCACCTGTCTTGCCTAATTGGGCATTGACCTCTATACTTCGTCTGCTATTACTTGTCTCGCCCATAACGTCGCACGGTTCATCATTTGCGACAATCGAATGGTCACTCGCGCCGCTCATACTTGCATCGTCGACGGTAGCTGCGAGTGATGCCTCATCGTCTTCACGCCGATGTACCTGGTCCATAACCAATACTTCAGTGCTGTCGCCAGCTTCGAAAGCGCTACCAGGTCCATGTCCTTGGGGGAGATTGCGAAGTAGCGAGGCAGACCCCTGAGATAGCCGCTTAACGAGGGACTGGTGCTTTCGAGGAGATGTGGGAGCAGGCGCCTCTGCATCATCCGCAAATGTGGCGATAGAAGATCGATCACCTTCAGACTTGGCATCAGCGCCTGCAGGCACCGTGAACGGCAGAGGGACCACCTCGGGGGCCTCTGCTACGGTCTGAGCCCGGGATACCCGTCCGCTGGCAGTAATGCTCTTCGAGTGTCGGATGCCGTCGAATCGCTTTCCCTCATGCCTAGTTTCCGTTCTTTCCCCTAGAGTCTCCTCTTCTGCATCGCTTGCTGACTCGGGAATGTCATCAGCGGCAACACGGACAGTAACCTTACCTTCGTCAGCGTCTTCTGTTGCCATCAGAGCTTCAGGTCCGTTCCGAGATTGATCCGACTCAGACATGTCGGCCATTTCTATGATCTCAGCGGAAGTATGTCCTTTTGAGCCGATATAGCTTCGTCGAAGTCTCTTTTCGCTTCCAGTGTCGCCAAAATCAGTAACGCGCGATTCAGTTACGCTCTCAGTAGCACCATCTCCGTACACTCTCTCCCATTGCCGACGCTCTCGAGCATTTGACTCCTCAATTTGGCGACCGACATTCTCCTCCTCGTGCTCCAAATTTCGCTGGTCTTCAGCCCGTTCGGCGGCTCTCTTTTCTCTCTTTTCGCGAACAATTTTCCATAGCTTGATCTGCGAAATGATGCCCACCAAAAAAATGATGACAACCGCGGCAGTTTCAACTCGAATACCTTTTGTGACTGGATAGGTGTCTGCTCCAAGAGGGAAAAGGTTGTCATTTATGGCCCAGACATAGGCCCAAAATTCCTTGAGGCCGGCACGACTGAAGCAGTCGATACCCAGCACAGTGACAGTCGACCCGCCGAAGGCCATTAATATGATAAGAGCCCAGTCTCGCGTCCATCTGCTGAAATAGAATGCGAACCCAACAAGAGTGAAACTTGCAATGAAAATTGCTTTCGAGGGCACAGTGTGAAGTAGACCACCCGGCACCAAGCACATGAGCCACATACTAACGCAAAATCCACCCAGTGCACAGCCGAGTCCTTCGGTGAGCTCCTTGAAGAACATTGCCGCAGCCCCGACCGCACAGCCTGACATGACCACTGCCACGACATATCCGCCTTGCAGAGCATTGCTGAGCGGAATGTTCATGACATAAACTATCAAGACCGAAACGCCGAGAGCCGTCATATATGCGGTGGAGAAAAAGGTATGAATCCATCGATTTTTGATTCCAACCAGCGTATATATTACACCAGTTACGAGCATAATGACACCGGCGACGCCCCATCCTGGCGTGAGCTGAGGTGGTAAAGGCAGCTGGCCCTCTGGTATGGTCGCTATTTGTTTTAAAAAAAAAAATTGTTAGCATTATCAGATTGAATTTTGGTGCACTGGTATTTACGCGGTCAACAGGCATACATACCATTAAAGAAAGTCGAGTTGTCCAAGGGGCCACCACGGGTCACTGTGGGCAATGCGGACGCCGTTGTGTTTTTGGTCGGCGAGGGTGCAGCCGTAACTGAGCCACTTGACTCCGGGGAGTCTGACTTCGCTCCGGATTCTTTCACATCCTTCACGTTTCCGGCAGAGTCGGTGATTCTCGATGGTGGTGGTGATGAGGCGGCTGTGATCGAAGGGGCAGCCCCATCGTCCCTTATAGCGACAGTAAATCCCTGACAAGCTGCGAATTGAACAATCAATACCAGAAGAATAAGCGCCCACAGGCGATCCGCTTTCAGAATCATTGTTCAGTGGTGTCGATCGAGTCTGTTGATTCAGAGCTAGAAAAGAGGCTTCCGAATAGCTATCACAACGGCTTACACGGGCCTGTGAAGCATGATCAAGAATCTTGCACTGCAGTAGAGAAAGGAAAGGACAGGACGTATTCGACAGGTCGATGAAAAAGGTGCCTCGGACGACAATGCGAGAGCAAGAAGAAGAAGCAACAACTGGTAATTACGCCTGAGTGGTCTTGGATGCTATAAACGGATGTCGCGCACTGTTTGAGACAACAAACTCTACCAAATTATAGTGGGGAGAGACGGACGTATTGTATCACGGAAGGCGTTGGGGTGGAAAAAGAATCGAGCGAGCGAACGTCCAGGTCCGGTCAATGGCGGCCTTGGTGACCTGGAAAGAAAGAAAAAGTAAAGAGTGTACGACTCATCGACTATAGGACGAGTGAGCAAAAGGGAACGAATGCATGAAGCAACGGAAAGGAGGGTGGCATGCAGAGAGATGCAAGAGGAGGGATGGACAAGATTGATAGGAGATGGCTGTCCTGGCCACTCTTGTCTCGTCAGCTCCAGCTTCAGCTGGCCAGTCAAAGCCCTTTTCACGCCATCCATGCAATGCAGGACCGTCACCGGAGGGAGGACTGAACACTAGAATACAACAAACTTAAAGGACAGCCTACGGAGTACGTGATTGGCGTCATGGCAGCATCGAGACGAACGATGAGTGACAGACGGCCCCCGGCAGAAGCGGACGAGTGGGTAAACGCACTCGGACACGCACACGCCTTGCGGTGCCAGCAAGCCAATTGCCAGACACGTTGGTCTGGGACATTGAATTATGGGAACTTCATTTGTAGGGCCAATTTCCCAGCTGGGGTCAGGTGGAGTCACCATGTGGGTGGCGGGCATAAGCGTACTAGTACTCCGTAGTCAAGTGCAGGGGGCGGTAGGACAAAATGATCCAGGTCTTTGCCAGGGAGTCGGCGCAGCACTCCGTTTTTTTTGCGTTGTGCTAATCTGCTGCTAGTACGAAGCACGGAGCAGTCAAGGCGGGACATTCTTTTTCCTTTTTCCTCCTTCCTCGTCTTTGCGCGCTCTCCATGGCGGCGAGTGCTGCGTTCTGGAATTGTGCGGCACGTAACACAAGACCGGGCAACACAAGGTTCGGTAGATGGCAAGTACCGAATCCATGTAGATATTCAATGCCTGCGCGTTGACGGGACTCAACTACAACGCAGCAACGTCTCACGCGCTCACGCAAAGCAAGCATGAATTGACAGGTGCCAATTGACCAAGATCGTCCGCGTTCAATCAGGGCGCCGACGCGGCACCGGCTTCGTATGGCGCTTGATGACAACTTTACATTGCATACACTAGGCGAGGCATTAGACTGGCTGCCGGTGCGAATCGATGTACTCCGTAGTGACAGAGCAACTAATACAATTACATATTTGATAGTACGGTGTCCACGCCTCAAAGAACAGGCAGGGGTAGGAGGAGGCCCCGAGTGCCGGACGAATAGCTGTGGAGGACGGAGAATTGGCCCTACAAAACCATCCTGCTACCATGCAACCATGTACTCCGTACCGCGCACTGGTCTGCCACCCTGCTGGCCCGGACACGACCTAGTCAGGTACAACCGCATGCAAATACGCCAAGCAACGCCACCACATCTCGGTGTGTGTACAACTTTGTGGCGTGTCCGCCAGTCAAGTTGGCCCATTCCCAAAACGGAGATTCTATTTGTGCCACTCGGCTGACCACTGCTGTGGCTGGTATGTAATTGTTCTCGCCGACCGCCAACGGCAGCTCGCACACGACCTCCATCAACGAATAGATCTGGACCACACGGAGCTACGGAGTAGTCGACTTCGCACTACGCTCATCATCTCATTGTTTTTAGTTGAAGTGGTTGCAGCGCCGTTGCCATAAGAAATTGATGCATCTGACCGGCGTGCTGGATATTCTGTCTCAGTATGCAAACATGCGACGCCGAAGGAGGTCGGCTTGACTGTCAGATAAACTCACGTAATGTCGCTGTTCGTTATTGCACATACCAGCACAGCACGGAGTACGGAGCAAATAGAGCTGCTCATTTTGCATCTCCGTAGTGCGGCAACCCAGCCCCTCCAACCCGGGCGCCGTCGGCATCAACAAGGTAGGCGTGGAAGCGTGTTGATGCCAAGCATGATTCACGGAGTACATCAAATCTACAATTAAACACATCTGCCGCTCATCAGCTTCACCCATACCTTATCGGCACCAACAAATGGCCCCATGCTCTGCTCTTCTTATCATAATAGTCTAATAGTACTCCATACCAAGGGGGATATAGCAATTACAATAGAGTATACGGAGATGACATGGCTCTGGCCTCTTTAGCCGGTCGGGCTCACAGAGGAAGCAGCAAAAGAACGTCCGGAGTTTTGATATTGAGGCTAGCGAAATATTTCCGAGCCGGACAACTCCACCAGCTAACTCTTTCGGTTTTTTTTTTTTTTCCTGATAACGTCCCGCCTCGCCATGTCACAAGCAGGCAGGGGTAGCCGCCTAGCTGTAACGCTCCCTTTTTAGTCTGCAACCCTTGCTAATATCCGTCGACCTGGAAAGTGGCACTGCTGCGGAATATTGTACGGACTATGGAGTAACTCCGTACTGTCTATTGCATTGCATTGCATTACGGGAGTGCACTATATTTCATTTCTGTTGTGTTGCATCATCATAGAACGCCCAGTCTTTGCCGTCTTCCTCGGAGATATTGTTCGACGTAAGTATTGTACGGAGCGCCATCCCAAGTTGTGAATAGACTGCACCGATTTGCGGAGTATCTATTTAGTCAATAGACTTTAGCCACGCTCCGTTTGCAGAGACTCTGCGCGTTCCGCCCTGCAATTGTCGCGTTCACATCCACCTTTTTGCCTGTTGCCGGGTGGAGGAGGCTGATGGAAATGCCAGCATATTCTTCTGAGACCCATTCGCAGCAAGCCGAAGCGAAGGGGTGACTTGTATTATTCTGAGTCCTGGAGGGCGTCAACACGTTAGGCCAGAACGGGGGCATTTGACGCTATTGTAGATACAACGTCAAGGTGTACGGAGTACCTATGCCAAGGGTGTATCATACGGGGTCATCTGTGGCTTACGACGGAAGCTTCTGCACATGGCATCTTTTGCACGGTTGCGTCAAACACGGCTGGAGGGTTGACAACTCATCATTCGACATGCACGCCACCACCTCGCAGCGTGTCGGTACTCACTCGACAAGGCGCACTGCACAAGAGGAACTGCGCGACACTCTGCTGCTCGAGTTGTCCAACGTTGCGCCGGTGCATGACTGTATCACACAGGACTTGATCATTGTCCAACTTTGGCGCATTGCATCGGAAGCGAAAAGAGGGACGTCAAGTTTAGAGAAACCAAAGAGACAAAAAAAAAACAGGTTCGCCTTCGGCAGCTTGCAGCTTGTGACGCATGCTGTGAAAAACTCCTCCAACGATGTGTTCGCAGAAGCCATCTACAATACTACTCGGCACAACGCGGAGTTACAGTCCTCCGTACCAATGCATGTATAACACTCCTACTGAACTCTGTAGAAAAAGCGGCAAGCTGGCAAGCTGGACCCCGGTCAATGCACGGAGTGCCAAATACGGAATGCTAGCTGATCCCATTCATCATCATTGATCCCATCCGGCTTCCCGATCGAACTTTTTCATGGCTCCGCTGACCGGGACCGACTTGCGACCTCTGCCACGTCCTTGCAAGCTGGCTGACTAGGTGGCTAGGTGACTATTTAACTAGTTGACTGCTCCGTAACTAGTTAGTTGGCCACTTAACTATGGATTGCTCATATTGCTTGCCTGCCAACCTGCTAAGGAGTACTGCTCTGCCCAAGGGGATCTGTCCCTGCTCATTTCATTAGCGCCAGCGCCTTGTGAAATTAAATCGACCCACCCCCTAACGCGCTACCGGACGATCCCATCCATGTTGTCTCTCAGCTTCTCGCCCCGATCGACGATTGAGGTGAACGATATCTCGGTCGTGCACTACCCGGTGCCGTTCAAGGAGTAAATGCAACGGTGGGATCACCAACCAAGGTTTGTCATGGCTCCCACATAACCTATTGTATATACTCTCGTACTCCTTATGCAGTCCGTACTCCGTAACTTGACTCCTTTCATTGGCGTCGCTTACACACACTGCAAATACTGTACGCAGGAATCGATGTTTTCTCGTAATGTGCCGTAACACAAAGTACGGATACGAAAATGCAAACTACACAATAGGCATCGTATGGTTGAGTGCCCAAGGGACCGTCGCACTTCACGCTTGGCCGGCGACCGTACGAGGCAAGCGGTTCCGTATGGGGCGTAACTCTCGTACTCTGTGCGTTTTTTTTTTTGTTTTTGTTTTTTTTCAGTTTGAGTTCGAGCTTGACGTGACAATCAATAAGTTACGCATGGTACTAAAACTACCAACCAGCCTGGCCGTTCACGTCACTATCACACCGCAGTATCCCAGTCGGTCGTGATTATGAATCTTGTCCGTGATGCCGGTCAGCAGCTTTGTACTCTGTACGGAGTACTCCGTACGATATTGCACAATACGAAGTAGTATTCAGGTTGGCCGCTGCCCGTTTGGGGATGCATCATCCAGCATCAGCCAGTACATTAGTTACAAGAGAGTACTCCGTACTGCGCTCCGTACTGTACTCCGTAAGGGAGCAGATATCGAGAGTGCCTCACAGTCAACCAAGCTAACTAGAAAATAAAGCCACGCAGACGAAAAACGTATTGCTATTGCTCCATTGTCGGACCAAGATCCTTCTTTCCGACGGGAGCACGATCGAGCCAAATATGACACGGATCAAGTCTTATGCCCCCGCAACCTACGCAAGCAGCAAAGGCTCATCATCATGCATGCTACATAGTACGGGGGCAGTGAAGCGGGCGGGGCGGGGACGCGGTAACTACGGATTGAGCGCGTGGTGGTGCGTGAGCGAGTGAGCGAGTGAGTGAGTGAGTGAGTGCATGGACCGACCGCAAGCAGCATTGCGCCACCGCGCCTACGGCATCTACATTGCAATGCAATGCATCAAATCCTACCCTGGAGACTCAACCCCAGCTTTCCACTCCTTACTCCGTAGTTACGTCTTGTTCCACCGCAATATCGAACACGTCGTCGGCAATGTAGGTCTCAGAGCGGCTGGCTGGGCTGGCTGGCTAGCTGGCTGGATAACTAGCCGTATCCCTATGCTGTGTCCCTCTTACCGCTGTTTTGTCTGCGCACTCTTTCAAACCCTTTGTTCTTGCCCCCCGCCTCCCCCCCCCCTTCTCCAGGCTCTGCAGACTGCCCACGCCCAATGGCATAGATGTGATAGTGATGCTGTGGAGAGGGGACAGCTGCAGCTGCGGAGTATTGTATTGTATGTGCTTATAATACGGAGGAGTAGCAAGTAGTTACATGGATGGGACATATAGACATGGCCCGCAGCTGACTTTGGCGGAGATGAGGCGGCGCTTGGCGATAGCTGTGTAACCACACACTTACACATCCTCGCAGACACAGAGAACTATTGTTGACGCTGATGCATGTCTGTGTAAAATATATCACAAAATCACGGAGATATCCCTGTCTTTCTTTGTGTACGTCGGCTGCTATGCATGTATATACGTAGTACCCTTACTAACCTACCGCCAATGAGCCAGGAGCCAAGAGTCCAGAGTCTACAGTCCAGAGTCTACAGTCTAAGCTTGGCTCTGCGAACCAGTTATAGGGTACGGGCCGCAGTTACAATCTACCCACCCACCTACCTTACCACCGCTCGTGCCTGTAGGGACTGCAGACTAGTTAGTTAGTTACTCCGTAGATGCCGTGGCATTCGGGGTGCGACATTACAGCGATAGTACTATAAACTATCATGCTAAAGGGCTTGAGGCCAAGGCCGACAACGACAACCAGTTCCTCGTATATGTTCTTTCCGGGTCCCCCCCGGCCCGGTCTTTGTTGAGAATGTGTGATGCGTGTGTCATGGAACTGTGAGTAGGATGATAATGCGTCACCGGAGACGGAGCGAGATGCAAGCTCGGGAGTCGGAGTCGACGTCGATGGCGAGTAATGTCATACGTGCGGGTGTACAAAGTCCTGCGCCGCCGATGATACGTTGCAACATCGTCATTGATAGGGTAGTTATAGCGCAGGGCACGCGAGCAAACATCTCCCATGTGGCACGAAAATTGAGAGTTCGCAGAATATTAAAAAAAAAAAAAAAGGTACTTGATTTTAGTTTATCGCGTTATCATGGTCTGCGAAACGTTATCAAGTATGATAACAGCTATGGCATATGATAGAACCGTTCTCGTGAGCAGCCGCTGCGCATTACATTATATCCTGTTCATGAAAGAATCATCGCAGTGGTATCATAGTTTCGCTGTACTTCACCCGCAGTAGAAACAATGCAATTTTGAAATACCTCCCCTTCTTGTCGTCCCCGAAACGAGAGTAGTGCCAAAAGTGCGGTAGTTGAAGAATTCGGTGTGGGAAGAAAAAAAACCCCCAATCATTTGCGCCAAGTCTGGGCAATGTGCCATTCATTGCATGATCAGCTCCGGAAAATAACCATGAGACCTGCTTCATCTCTTCATTACACGAGCAGGCACTCGATCACCACTATATCTGGGCTGTGCTGACTGTTTTCCGGTCCTGGTAACCCGGCTTTGTTTGGCCGTCATGGGACGTTTCTTGGTGAAATTGAACAGACCGAGGAGGGAGCGTAGTGGTAGCATGAAAACTTGGACGAGAGCGTTGAAAGGGAACAGGGTAATTGCAATCAGTGATTCAACAGCTCGGATAAGTATGTTCTTGGAGTTGCTGTTCTTGGCGGCAACTGCGGCCAGGGCAATTGCATCATCAAGCCGTGAGTCGAGCGTCGAGAATCGAGCATCGGTTTGGTGCTGAAGTATGGTGGCCTTCTTCTCGTAACGTCGTACGGCACGATTGAGGGCATCCAGCTCTGGTTGAATGGCGTTGCGAACATCTCTGGTCACGGTATTTTTGTCTTCGGCACCCGCGGAGCTAATATCTTGGCTGTGTTCTCGGACGAACTCATCAGCGAGTGACCGGGCTTCCAATCTTTCTAAACGCTCGAGCATGTCTTCCAAATGCGAACCGGTCTGGGTGGGCGATGCAAAGGGATTCCCGTGGACAACTTTTTGTAGGTGAAGGGTTCTCGACTGTACCAGCTTGAGTGTATGTGAAAAGGCACGCAATTCCGATGCGAGTAAAAAAATGGTGAGGTTATAGTTAGAGACGAGTCCTTCGGACGGTCGACTAAGTTGGACTCTGATATGGTGTAGTAGATAGGCGCTCAGGACCGGCATTAAAAAACACGACATGAGTGCCAACACTTCGTGAATGTAGAGCTCTCGCAGCGCTGCACGCTCTTGTGGCGTCGCCGTAGTTGATGATGCGTTGCCCTGCGGACTAGTTTTGCCATTTGGCTTCAATACTTCGTCGGTTTCCTCTGGAACGTCATGCAAATCGGTGGCCTTTTGGACGTCGGGAACGAAATCATCGTCATCAAATTCCTCCTCAACCGCAATTTCATTATCTGCTTCCTGCTGGATACGAACTTGTTGCGCGGCATGATACCAAACCCTGAGGAACGGAAAGATGTGTTAGGCGCTTCCACCACCATCTCCATAATGAATTGGTTAATAATATGTGGAGGGAGAAGAGGACATACCATGGTTGCGTTACGGACCAGTGTAGAAACACTCCAGACAAGCCTAACAGCATAATATCGGTAACAAGAGAGTGTCCATTTTTGAAGAAGATACCAGCGATGGCCGGAAATAAAGCAAATGCCAATGACAAAGAAGCTAGCGACGAAGACTCTGGCGTGGGTAACCCATGGCCAGGCTGTGCTCTGGGGTTCAGGATATTGCGTGCCTCGTCGAGGTTATATTCGGAGAAGTTGGAGCTTCTCCGAGGCAGGCCTTGAGGCAAACCGTCAAACGAAGCGTCTGATCGACTTGCAAGAGACTTCCGCCGTATCGTAGGGCCGTCATCGATGGTCTTGGAACGGCGCATAGCATGTCCCGGCGGAGCGAACCCTGTCGATTTGGAGAAAACGGCTGGGGTTCTGGGTGTTGATGTTGCAGCCACTTGGGGCTGGGTCACTGGTGATGGAGGCGAGTCGTCTTCAGGCATGGTTAAGTTGGGCTGCCTCCTAGACTTGGGCTCAAAGCGAACGTGAACAGCCGCTGTGGTTGGCACGCGAGGATGAAAGGAGGCAGACATGAAAAAGCTACGACAAGGAACACAAAATCAAAACGAGAATGCTCACGGCCTGTGGCAAAGGACGTGACGGCTGCGCAATCCATCCGAGTCGGTGACGGAATGCAAATAACGTTTGACCTGACGTCGGTCGGGCGAGCCTAAAGAAATTATTAGCAAGAGCTGAAGCCTCGGGTGCCACAGCCTAGTCACCGACCGTCACGGTCACAGTCACGGCCTAAGAAAGTCGTACCGTCATGCGTCGCCACCAAAGTCAATAGGATCATCATGCCTCCCCCACGAACGGCGAATTCTGGGTCCGCCTTCCTCATCTGGGTCGCACCAAGGACTCCCGAGGCCACTCCGGGGGGTCCTCGAGTGTCGCTGGTGCGCTGTGCCCTCTGGAAAGGGCTGGAAAAGGGCTGTAAATGGCGGGTTCGGCGGGAGACAGCTGCAACGCTCCGCTCCTCCATGTTCCGTACCCATAACTAACACTCCGTACTCCGTACGTCATGTCCCTATTTCCCTGTTCATACCCACTTGCAAATCATCCCATTTATTTTACCTAGTAAGATAGGCATAGGTCACGAGTTAGCGTCGTGCCCAACACGGCAGAATCCGGGGTATCGAACTAATTGGAGGACAACTGGATGTTGGAAAGGGTGGTAATGCCGCTGCAAAGCCACTGCAAAGCCACTGCAAAGCCACTGCAAAGCCCTCGTTCCTTTTTCCGCCGCATGATCGTTAGTTGGTGCGAGCCTGTTTCAGGGCAACGAGGCCTGCTGCCCTTGTTTGAGCATGCGACCACCTCACAGTAAAGTGCCAGGCGTTAACGACTTGTACATTTCAAGTTTGATTGACTGCTGGCGTTGCCCACAGATCTTGCTCCCTTAGGACCTCTCGCACTGTTCGCTCCTGACGCGCGCACCTTGTACTCCGTATATTGCTGTAACTCTCCGGCACTTGCCGGTCAATGTACTCTGTACTGTTCGTCTGCAATACTAGGCCGGATCTCGCATGGACCATGTCAATCAATATTGAATATACAACACTCCGAACTACCGTTATCTAATATTGAACCCCAGGACCCCGGAACCCTAGACCCAATCCGATATTGGGGTCTTGGCTCGCGGTCAGATAGCATTACGCCTCTCCGTTTGTGCCTCGAAAACTTGCCGGCTTGAAAGTACGACGGGCTTGCTGTCAGTGCGAAAGGGGGGAAAAGAAAGAAAGAAAGACAGACGGAAAGAAAAGAAGCAAGCAAGCAAACAAGCAAGCAACACTCACTTGCATTAGTTACAAGTTTGCCGCTCAGACCCCTGAATTGAGAAGCCGCGGGAGGAGACGCGTGACGCGCATGAACCCAATTTATGTTTGTTAGCAGTGTTTGAGGTTGAAAGCACGCATCGCAGCATCATCACATCAGATGGCATTGCGTCAGCCATAGGGCCGTGCTGCGGGTCTGCCAGGATTTCCGTGACAATCAATTGAACTTTATAAGCAATCGGCTCTGCTTATTAGTTCGCACCGACCGTGCCGTCACGTAAAACGGCCCCCTCAAGGCTGATGATGGCTGTTAGAATTTGAATTGACGGGGCACACAAGCAACCAAGTTCTGGCGTTGGTGGCTCTTTTTCGGTGGTGACAAGGGCCAGCCAGACCTGCTCAAATTCCACCTGTTGCCCACATTTTCACATCTGCTTCTTCTCCTGCTCTTACCATATATCTTTCTTTTTCTTCCTTTTCCTGCTCACGGGTGTGTGTATTGCATTGCATTGTATTCTTAATGGCCTCCTCCCTTATTTCCGCATCTGCCTAGAACCCAATCGGACTCGTCATGCAGCGTTGGCCGAGATTCGATGTCGAGTGACGGACAGCTTTTGAACCATGGCAATTGCAGTCCGGTTGATTGACCCGACAAATTGCTGCGCGAGTTTTGTCTCAGAGGACGCACTGGTTAGTTCGCTAACTGCCAGCCGCAGCTTGAGCCTGAAAACTCGCACGGGCCAGGCGCATGCACCCAGGCGAGCGGGCTGCTTAGTTACCCGGTAGCACTGCTGGGCCCGCCCAATTGGTAGACGGTGACCGCCTTGCCTTGCCTGGGCTGGCCTGGTATGCCATGTCGCCTGCGTTGTGGCCGTTTTGGCGGCAGAAACCTCCGCTCCAGGAACTCGACATCAACAGCCCCAGAGTTGTTGGCTTTGTTGCGTCACCAGCAGCGCACGACCCTCAAGCTTTAGCCAATTCTACAGAAGCAGATAATCTTGAAATCAATCAAGGAGAACCTGAAGCCGCTGGCTCGGCCATCGTCACGGGTATACCCGAAGCTCATCCATCCATTCCCCCTGAGCAAGGCCGTCACGACCACTCCGTCGACCCCAACCCTACGAAGACGTCAGACGGTCTCGAGTCATCTTTCGCCTCAAAGCACACACCCGTCGTGGATAGGCCAGCGAACTCTCGTCTCAAGACATTCTCTCACCAACCAGCCTACCCTGTCGCGTCATTCGAAGCCGCTGCAGAATCCGCTGCAGCTGCCGTCGCAGCCTTGAATCCTCAACACCCAAGCACTGCCAGCCGTCAAAATAACGCCAACCTAATACAGTCACCTTTTCGCAGCCGTGCAAAGGCAGTTCCGACCACTGCTCATCGACTCCGACGGCTCCCTGCGGCACGTCTCTGGAACCCAACTAATTCTACCCCTCGAATCCCCGAGCATTTTCGCAAGAGGAGACCGTCGACACCGCCTCTGCCGACAGTACCACTCCAGCACCCTTCGCTCGATACATTTGCGGATACGAGCGGCCCTGTTGCCACTGGTGCAGGAAACTACCCTCTTCTGACCCTTTCAGAGCAACGGCAAGCGAGACATTCCATTTCTACACGTGCCAGCCTCCAGGTCGAACGAACCGGAACTGGCGATCGCCGGGTCAGTCTGCCGCATTCTGTTCGGGCTTCATACGACGGGCAGTATTCCTTGAGCCGCACATCGATAACGCTCGAAGCCGTTGAGAGGCCTCTCAGCCCCAACTCACACGCGGACGGCGGTATTGCATCTCTCTCTGCAATTCGTAAAGGGAAGCAAAAAGCAACAATGGCTCCAGATAATGAAGATTCGGGGAGGTCATTTTGGAGGGACCTCGAGCGAGGACCAGATGTGACAGACCCACGCGTGTCTAATGTTTCTGCCGGTGATGGCATTGGTTCCGCCATTTCATCATCCAATTCTTCCATTATGGGAGAGGATGTGCAACCGGATGCCGGAGAGGAATGGGGTCCTCAGCATCCTTGCTACCCACACTGGAACCCGCATGTTCCTCTTAACTCGATTGAATATGCTACTACGCGGATAATTCGAGTCAAGCGCGACTGGCTTGTAGCGGGGGACCTGGCGCCTACGTTTTCAAATCTGTATCCTGAAATTCTAGATCCGGCTGGCGTTTCAGAACAGGAATTCCGACGGGTCGTTGAGAAGATGAACGGGGAGTTGATTCCCATATTTGACCCTTTTAGCTTCCGGAACGTGATGGACAGTGTATTGGGGCTTGTCACCGGCTGGCTCTGGGATGACTTTGGCCTGACAGCTGCAAAGTCTCGTTTGAACAACCTCGAAAAGTGGATTGAGAAGTGGAATCAAGAGATGGAAAAGACTATGGCGTCGGAGGAGGGTGTTGTTCCGCCGAAGCTCATCTCACTCCGACAGACGGGATACATGACTGTAAGTTGAAGTGCTGTCATCGAGTGGCCTGACCTATCGCGGCATGTTTTGTTAATAAATGGGTACAGCTGGACATACAAATACCGGATCCTGAGATTGCTCCAGCACCAAGCAGCGCAGGGGTTGGCGGATCTCGAACTGCGTTACCTATGGAGCCGCTGCCTGCAATTACTGCCTGATTGCGGGATCTTTCCGTGGAAAGCGAGCTGAGTGCTTTGCTTGTCGCCACTAAATTTTGATAATATCAGCTGCCAATGACGAGCCCACTGAGATAAATATTTCCCGGCGCATGCATTTTGATGATTTTGTTTTTTGTTTGGCGTGCGAGCTGCAATTCTACTTTTTGTTAGTTACTACATTGATACCATAGGCATGTGGATATATTTGACTCCAAGCAGGGTTAAACAGAGTCTAAAGGAGGTTGGCTGTATTCTGGGCTGCAAGAGCAGATGGTGCGAACATGGGGGCAGCCCAAGGTGCTTACATACTATGTACATCTACTCCGCAGTTAAACATGTAATATTGGCCGATTGAACGAAATTGCTCGCAATTATTATACCTGAAGTGGCGCTATTGTATTATATGTACGTTAGGATGACTCAGTATGAGCGGCGAATAAAGAACTTGTGACTCTATAGAAGTAATGTACGGGACCTGCCGGCTCTCCGAGGCTTGGACTCATGGTGTACTGTGCCCGACACATGGCGCTTGGCTCCTACCGAAATGTTTTTAAAAAAATTGATGCCAGTTAGCGGCGGATTGTGCAGTTTGACGGTGAACTATCCGTGGGGATGATGAAATATTACCCATTGTCGTAGGCAATTGAATTCTATTAGTCATCGAACGTGCCAACTCGCGGACATCATTCCGTCGGCGTCTACAACTGCAAAGCGAGCGTTGTTGGTGGCTTGGAGGAAAGGGCGCAGCCCGACTATGGCCAATGCTGAGAGCTCAAATGATCCGCATGAGGATCGGTTGTGTGAAGAGCAAACGGTATTGTCGATTAGTCGTTGCAAAACCAGTTGAGGGTGGTACAGCAGGAGCATAACAGCCGCTTTAAGTTGTAGCCCAATCAATCCAAGGCGAACATAACCAAACTGTTTACTTGCGAGTTCAACGCTACCGCGAGAGGTGAGAGACCCGCAATCAGAATTAAAACCGGGTGGCAATGATCGACGAACGACCTGTCGGGGGCTGTTCCTCAGCAAATTGGCGCCTTGATGGACGGCGGTTCAATCTCTTTTCCTGTTTCTTTCCTTTGTCCCCGCGCTCGACTCGTGGTATAGAGCCTTGGAGAGGGACGCCCGCTGATGGCACTTGCTGGGAATGTGGTCGCAATGAACGCCACACACGTGGATGAGAAAGACGGAGGTGGTACGACGGTGGCACAACCTCAATGCTCACGGCCAGAAGAAGTACACGGACGGACAGGATTGCCGACGGCGAAGAGAACAGGATGGGCGGGAAAAGTACTGGATATTATTTTGGCGCAGTATTTGGTTATTGGGTTTGGGATAGCGTGCGTCTTGGCGTATTACTTTCCTTGTGAGTCGGTTTGCTATGGTGTACTTAAGTCGTTTATTCATTTCATATGCCTGCTCCTAATTCTTATAGCTTCTTCTTCTCCTCCTTCTTCTTCTTCCTCTTTTTCCGTATTTCCAAGAATTTGACCATGTAGCACGGGGACAACGTCTGACTAAAGCGTCTGTGTAGGGATCGCCGCTCGCGGCGGCACCATTAGGTCGGAATACAGCATTCTATACGGTGCAGTAGCATTCATCTTCTTCGTCAGCGGGCTGCAACTCCCGGCGGCAAAGTTGAAGACCAACCTCATGAACTGGAGACTGCACTGCATTGTGCAGGGGATTAGTTTTTTCGTCATTCCCGGAATAGTTCTAGGTCAGCCCGCTAACATGCTTCTTTCCTGGGACCGCTATACGGAGAACATCCTCATGACGGGGGTGTTAGGTTCCATAACAAGACTTAAACTGACATATACGTGCCTTTGAAAAAACAGCCGTCATTCACATCTCCCTCGCAGCCGACGCTATCAATAGCGGCACGCCCTCCATCCCCATCATAGTAGGCATGCTTGCTACGGCTTGTCTTCCCACGACCATCGCCTCCAATGTGGTCATGACCCGCGCGGCAGGGGGCGACGAAACCGCCGCAGTCATCGAAGTGGTTCTCGGCAACGTAGTCGGCTCGTTTCTATCCCCCATCCTCATCTACGGCTTCATGCCCAAGGGGCACGACTTTGCAGACTGGGCGCCTGCCAGTCCTAGCACCCTGGGACGCATGTACGCGAGCGTCGCGAAACAGCTGTGCCTGAGTGTGATAGTGCCGCTGGGGGCAGGACAGGCCATCCGGTGGTGGAAGGAGGACGCTACCGCCAGGGTGTTGGACAAGTTGAAGCTGGCCAAGGTTTCTAGCCTCTGTCTCATTCTGCTTGTGTGGTGAGAAGCTCCTCTTTGCCAGTAACTCGACGTCCAGCAAAGAAGTAGACTTACAGCTAGAACTCACGGGCAACAGGACCACCTTCTCGGGAGCCTTTAAAACAGGCGCACTCTTGCAAATATCCACACCCTCTCTTCTATTCAACATCTTCATGAATATCGCTCTCTATCTCCTGTACACCGCCGTCTGCTTCCTTTGCGCCCGTCCGCCGGCCCTACTGGCTAAACGGGTGAATTCTCTGATGGCCGACTCCAAGGCCGCACATCGATGGCCGGCGGCTCTGCGCGCCGCCCTTACGGTCAAGAAGATTCCCAGGGGGCAGACCATTGCGATTTGTTTCTGTGGCGCGGCCAAGACGACGAGTCTGGGCATCCCGTTGGTAGCGGCTATGTGGGACGACTCGGATGATTTGAAGAAGGCGTTTATCCAGATCCCGGTGTTGTTGTATACGATTGAGCAGGTAGGAAGCTAGGTGCCACCCACCCTATGCTGATTCCCCTCCCTATGCGGCGAGTATTTTTGTTTGCCTCGGCAAACTTTGCGAAAGAAAAAAAGGTGTTGTGCTGATACTGTTTCTTTTGCCTTTGGGGTGTAGGTTTTCATCGCGCAGATTATTGTGTTCGTATTCAAGTGGTATTTGAGGCGGAATAAGGGGAATCTGGAGAGTGACGCGGATTAAGGATGGCGGCAATATCGAAGAAATTTGGGCAGAAAACTGTACAGGAAGTATATAAGTTGCATTTGCATCCATAGTAGGAGATGGGAATTATTCCCTTATTCCGTTGGTATGGCCTATAAAATTATTCCGGTATCCCATAAATTTATAAAGAGAATTCTCTTTGAGAAACCAACAAGCTCATACCGTCCCGCCCCGTCCCTGAAGCTTAAACCTCTCGTATCAACCCATCAAATAATGGCCGCAAACACCGCGCACTCCTTTTAGGAACCCTCTTTTGCCCATTTTCATAATCCACATAACACACTCCAAACCGCGTCTCATAGCCCTCCGCCCATTCGAAGTTATCCATCAACGACCAGGCAAAATACCCCTGGACGTCCACCCCATCCAGTGAAACCGCTGTAGCCATAGCCCTCACATACTCCTCGTAGTATCTGACGCGGAGATCGTCCTCGAGAATCTTCTCCCTCGGTAGGTCGTTCTCGCGCTTTATGCTGGTTCCGTTTTCTGTAACGTAGATTTTGGGGTATTCATATCGCTTGCTGATCCAGACCATGAGGTCACGAAAGCCAAGGGCACATGGACGTAGCCACGGCGACTGGGTCTCTTCACCGATACAATATCCCTTTTTATTGTAGAACAGTATATCTAAATGCCCTGCCACGTCCTCCGGATCAGGTGTCCCCGGCTTGTGCTTGATATAATTGGACGTGTAGTGGTTCATGCCGTAAAAGTCGTTGGAGCCGTACACCAGCGCCTTTTCCTCCTCGGAGAAGATGGGCAAGCGACAGCCAAGCTGTTTGCGCATAGATGTGGGATAATCGCCCTTGTAAATCGGATCTGCGAACCAGGCAATGGTAAACTCGAGCTTGCGCTCGCAGGCCATCACGTCTGCAGGGTCCAAGGGATCCCACGGAAACACAGCATCTCCGTTCAACACGATGCCGATTTCGCCGCCCTGCACGGATTTGAAGTCCTCTCGGTAGATCCTGACGGCTCGCCCGTGCGCAACGAGCAGCGTATGTGCCGTGATCCAAGGCTCGGTTTTGCCGTCCCCCTCAGCGGACCTGCTTCGGTCGGAGCTTCTGCCGGGGGCGAACTGGCCGACATTGTAGCCCAAAACTGTCGAGCACCACGGCTCGTTGAACGTACACCAGTGCTTCACCTTGGGCATGGCCTGGAAGCACACGCGGGCGTAATGCGCAAAGTCGAGACCAAATTCAGACGTGTTCAGCAGACCACCATATCTGCGATCCAGCTCGTCGGGCACATCCCAGTGAAGGAGAGTGACAAAGGGCGTGATGCCAGCCCGCAGCAAGTTGTCCACGAAAGTCACATAGTGATCCAGCCCGGCTTGGTTGATAGGGTCATCCCGGCCGCCGAGGGGGATGATTCGAGCCCACGACAGCGAGAAGCGATAGGCAGTTGCGCCGAGAGATTTCAGCAGCGAGATATCCTCGGCTGTGCGGTTGTATGAGTCGCATGCTGTGACGCCGGAGGAGCCATCTGCGATTTTGCCGGGCTGTTTGCAGAAGGTGTCCCAGATGGTGGCGCCGCGGCCGTCCTGTTCGACAGCGCCTTCGATTTGATATCTGGGGAGGTGCACTTAGTAGATGATTCCAATTCATGACAGATGAGAATTAGGGCATGGAGGAAATCGGGATTTGTCCTACGCAGCGGTTGCGAATCCCCAGAGGAAGTCGTTCGGTAGTGACATGTTTGGCTGTTATCGCTCTTAGCAAGGGCATGGGAATGCGATCGGAAGCGAGTTTTCAAGGGCTTATCCAAAATTGAAATGCTGGGAATATGATTTACAGCATCGATATTGGGAACCTAGTCGATAATCACTCTGATTTGCGGGAAGGAGCAGCATCTTTATATAGCCACTCGGGCAACCTCAACCAATGCCATGATCATCACATTCGCTTTCTTCCGACATGAACCGCCATTGCGAATAACAGATCCCTTCCCCCAACCTAGAAATCACACCAACCCAACGGAGCTAATGAGCCTACGTTGCATAGTATGATAAGTTCAGTCGAGAAAATAACGCGAACCGGACAAGAACATGTGTTTCCGGGACTAAAAGGATATGGCGCCCCGCCAAGTCATAGTCAGGCATACAAGTACTGCCCACCCGTCCACGCTTATGCGTTCGATATCAGCTGGGGGCCACGGGATAAAATGCGTATTATCCGTTGTTTCCAGCTGTCTTGGCTGGGCGGGGAGTTGTGCTTTTGCTGGACGGACGGAACTGCTAAACAGGGATCTGTCCATCGTTACAAGATTACATGTACCATCAACAAGTACGGAGTACTCCCGTAGTAATGTAATTACTCCGCACACTAAATAAAGTACTTAGTGAATAGTCTCTTGCCCCGCGGCGGGGTAAATTGATTTGACTTGCCTCTTTGACTCGGGGAAGAATCTGGCGTCTTTCGTAACGTCGGGCCGTCTTTCCGAGGCCCGCCGCTTTGCACCAACCACTCATGCGACGACGGTGCAGCGATGAGGTTGATGAAAAGATGAGGAGACAGTTTCCGGCGTACGGTAACCCGACATATTGGCTGTGCTCTACTTAAAGCAGGTAAAGTTCTCCTGCACGGATACGACGCATTGGACACGCCCAAGTGGAGAAGAAAATATTCTTGAAACCCATGCCACATCAATTCATCGTATCGTCTCTTACTCTACAATCGACATGGCACTGTGGCCAGTTTCTTCAAATCTTTGTTCTCCCCTCCTCAAATGAACGCCCTTGCACCACCCATCAAATTGATTCATCTACTCCCTACCTGGCTCTCAAGTCAACTGGCAGTCTCGAAGATCCATTGGAAGATGCTTAGTGACTGACGTGCGTCTTCTGTGCAAAAGCAAAAGTGAGCGTCATCGTAATTTACAACAAAGCGGGCGTCTTGACCACCATTTCACACCAACAACTGGGAAGCCAAACCTCGCCCAGGAGCTTCATAGCTTCTGGATGCTCATCAATGCTCGCTAATCATCCCGATCCTGCAGCTTGCGCTTCCCGGACGAGCCTGATGTTGAGTCCATATCAACATCGTTGCCAGCATCCGGACTCATCGATTCCTCAACAATTTCCCATTCAATCTTGACCGTTCCGTCCTCCGAGCGCTTGATTCCGTGGGTGCGACGCATGCGGCCAAGTCGTGTACCCTCAACCATGCCATCAAACCAAGGAACCCCGAAGGATTGACGTAACGCTACGTCCCTGTTCGGAGTATCTGCCGGCTTCTCCTCCGGCTCGCTTTCGCTCTCATCGGGAATAAGACCGAGTTCTTCTAGATCCCGAAGGTCCTCTTGTAAAAGGCTACCCAAAGTGAGGTTGATGAACTCGGCCTCGCTCCGGGGCTCTTCGGACCAGTATGAGAGAGGAGTACCGCAGAACCCGCAGAAGTTGCGTTTGGTGTGCTCCTGGCTTGGGTGCGTGTAAACGCGTCGAATCATTGCGTGTTTTTCGTCATCGAAGAATGCGAACGTCGTACTGTGTAGCCAAGCTAGTGGTACTCGAATGTAGGCTGCTAATGGTGTAGCAAGTGGCTCTTCTGCAAGTTGATGGAACATCGGATAACCGTTAGCTCATGTTGACCAATCCCAGCAGCAGTCACGTCTGTCATGACCGCTCTTCCGGCTGCGCATCTTTTTTCTTATCTGTTGCGCAAAATGCCAAAAAGCTCCTACAGGGTCGATACTTACGATGTGATCTGTCCGTGCTGAACAGCACCTGAGCTCTTTGAATACCATCCTCTGGAAGGGCAATGATGTAGCGATTTCGCCCGCAGAGGCAGCCACCCCGTAGAGGCCGCAGCGCGCTCATATTGTTGCTTGAAGAATACTGTGTCGTGCGTCGACAGCAATATCTAAAACTAACTCAAGTGGATGAGGCGTTGTGGCAGCAAATTCGGACTAATTGACAGTGTGTTAATGTGGGACAGCGGAGCGAGAAGGTGGTCGTCGTTGGTGGAATGGGGGAGGCGAAAATGATAACATCAAAGCGACCAGTCTGATGAAACTGGATGAAGCCCGTAGGCAGAGAGGTGGGCTACGGTGGGGCTATTCATGCATGTCCGTCATCGCCCTCAACATTCGTTTGCGGGAGGAGCGGGAGCGAAGCGGGACTCGACTCGATTTGACAGATGAACGGACACCTTGGTATTGAAATTTTTATCCGGCGTTTCCTGTTCGCAGGCTGCGTGCTGTTTTCCCAATGCAGATGCCATCATTGGTATTAATTGGCTTCACTATATCTGGAGGGTGGTACTCCGTAAACTGGGCTGAATTGAGTGTACGGAGTAAGCACGGAGTTCGCTCTGCATGACTTTCTTTGCCACCTGACAGCTATCGCGGGACAAGCTATCGAGCAGCCGGCGGGGGGTGTTGGCAGGTGGGGTTTGCACAAGTGGCTCCTATGACGAATCCATCCTTTCTCGACCCTGTAGCTCTGCCGATCGCAGGAGATCCCCCCTCGCTGGCTTTCATTTTGTTCTTAAGGGTCCTCGAAATCATTTCAATTTTATTGCTTAATCTTCCGTATTGATAATTCAGACCTTGATAATCCCTACACTTCATTCTCACAACCAATTCAAAATACATCTTCCTCATCAACCATTTCCCTCAAACTGCAAGTGTGCCACATTAACAATCACCATGTCTACCCTCTCCCTTCAAGACCGAACCCCACTCAACCAAACCACAACCTCCATCCCCAAGCTTGGGTTTGGCGTATACCAGCTCTACGGCCAAGCCTGCCAGAAAGCCGTTCTGGCTGCCTTGGAAGCTGGCTATCGACACATTGACTCTGCCCAACTGTACCGAAACGAGGTCGATGTCGGCGCAGCCATTCAAGAGTCCCCCGTCAAGCGGGAAGATGTGTTTTTAACAACCAAGATTCGTCAGTCGGGTGGTAGCCCCGAAAAGACGTACCAAAGCGCTATCGACAGTATTGAGAAGATTGGCGGCAAAGGTGGGTATGTTGACCTGTTCTTGATCCATATTCCTAGCACTGGCGCCGGGAAGGAGACAAGAGAGGAGCTGTGGAAGGCGTTGGAAAAGGTGTACGAGGAAGGCAGAGCAAAGGCGATTGGAGTGAGCAACTTTCGCCCACAGCACGTGGACGAGATGAAGGAGTTTGCCAAGGTCTGGCCGCCGCATGTGAATCAGATTGAGGTATGTGCACTCGTCTTTTCCTCTGCTTGATTCGCACCAGTCTTTGGTTTTTTTTAGGAACAAGAACCAACACTGATGGCCTCTTATAGCTTCACCCGTGGTGTCAGCAACGGGAGATTGTGCAGTACTGCAGGGACAACAATATCGTTGTGTCGGCATACAGTCCCTTGTCATGCGGCGACCACCTGAATGATCCGACTTTGGTTACAGTGGCTAAGAAACACAACAAAACGCCTGCGCAGATCCTGATTCGATATGCCCTTCAGAAGGATTGGGTGCCTCTCCCCAAGAGCGGTAACCCGGAGAGAATCAAGCAGAATGCAAATGTGTTTGATTTTGCGCTTGACGAGGAAGATATGAAGACTGTAGATGGCCTTGATCGTGGAAAGGCAGGCGCTTTGTTCCCGGCGAATGTGAAATAAGCGATACGCTGGAACTTGTTGATAGACTTCCTTATTCTCTTTCAGGCAGAAACACGTGCATGAAATCATAGTGAAGTTCGAATCACTGTCTAGAACTAGGCATGAATACAATATCTAATAAGAGGGTATACGTCAAAACGGAAAAACCTGCTCATTTTCAATCGTTACAGCATCAGTTTACTCACGCCTTGCTGTCTTTCTTAGCCCACTCCCTTAAATCATTCTTCTTGATCTTTCCCGTGCTTGTCTTGGGGAGTTCCTGGACCACCTGAACCTCTCTCGGCACCATGAACTTGCTGATATTGCTTTGGTTCCTGGCCCAAGAAATGACATCCTCTCCACGGACAGCCTTGCCCTCCTTCACCGTGATGTAGGCTTTTGGACGCTCACCCCAATGATCGTCCTTCACCGCCACCACCCCCGCTTCAAGAACATCCGGATGTTGTACAAGCATGCTCTCCAACGCTACAGACGAAATATTTTCCCCGCCTGAAATGATGATGTCTTTGGCTCTGTCTAGAATCTGTGCGCTGCCATCGGAATGCCAAACAGCCAGGTCTCCAGAGTGCAGAGCCCCTCCCGCGAAGAGCTTCCGTGTGGCTTCGGCATCCTTGAAGTATTCTTTGGCGCAAATATTACCAAAGAAAACAATCTCTCCGATTTCTTGTCCATTTTTGGCCACGTCGATGAGCACGCCCTCGGGCTGGTCGGGCTTAATGATTCGGATAGGCAAGCTGGTCACGAAGCCGTGGCCCTGGCGAGCCATCTTGGCGTATTTTTGCTGAGGAGTGAGGTTGTCCCATTCTGGTAGATGGTAGCATTTTGTGATAGGTCCGTAAGTTTCTGTCATGCATTAGCGGGCTGTCTGTTGCTCTCTGTTGATATGTCTAATGCTCACCTGTCATTCCGTATACATGAACGGGCATGAGGTTGAGGTTGGTCTGTGAGAGAAGTTAGTATGAATGGGGCTGATTATGATGGAAGGGGCCATTCCTACCATCTGCTCAAAAAGGTGACCGGAAGGTGGGCTAGCAGCAACTGTGACTTGTACAGGGTTGGGTAGCTTTTCTGCTTCTTTCGCAGCTACTAGGAGGGTATTGACAGTTGGTGCTGCGTTGAAATGAGTGATGCCTTCTTCCTTTAGAAGCTTCCAGATGAGGGGGTAATCAATTTTTCTCAAGCACACGTTGAGTCCCCGAACAGCGACGACAGACCAAGGGAACGTCCAGCCGATGGCGTGGAACCTGAAGGCCATCAAGTCAGTTTTTCGTTTGTTGAAGATGGGAATCAATGCCCATGTATGTGTGTGGATGTGAAGGAACACTTACATAGGAAGAGTCCAGAGATAGCGACACCGGCCGTGGTTGAGACCAGACTCGATTACGTTTCCTAGAGCCGCGAGATAAGCACCGCGGTGGGTATATACAACACCCTTTGGCCGTGACGTGGTTCCAGATGTGAAAGGAATAGCCAGCATATCGTCCTCGTTGGTGGCTTGCGAATGTAGACCAGCCCAACCGCAGCCGCCTTGGTCTTTGTCGTAAGCAAGACCCTCCAGAATAGCTTGGTTGAACTGGCCGCTTGATGGGCCGTTGGTGACATCCGTGTCCTGCAGAAGCAAGAGTAGTTAGCCAGCCATTCCAATGTGTGAGAGGTAATTTCGCAGGCCAAAGAAGCCCTCTGTTCCCCAACTCACAATATCCACAATCAACGGCACCTTGCTGTGCTTCTTGGTGAAGGCGCCGAGCAAGTGCTCGAACTCCTTGTCGACAATGATACAATCCACATCGGCATATTCAAAAATGTAGGCAATGTCATCCTCCTTGAGTCTGTAGTTGGCAGGGACAATTACACCGCCGCCGGCAACAATGCCGTATATCGACTCGAGGAAGGCGGGTGTATTCGGCGCCAGGATACCGACGCGGGCCAGCTTGTGCTTCTTGAAGTAGTAAGCCAGGCCTCTGGCTCGGTCCGCGAGCGCTTGGTAGGAGCGGCGCAAGGCGACGCCATTGGGGGTTATGTGGAAGATGGCGTCGGCGTTGGGTTCGACTGCGGCGGCGCGTTCGAGGAAAAAAGTCGGCGAGAGGTTGTGGATGTGAGGCGGAGGTTGGGGTTGAGGGAGCAGGTGGCCGAGGATGGACCTGATGCGCGAAGGCGGCCCGGACATATTGACTGGTGTCTAAGAAGGTGGGTGTGATCTGAAGAATGTATTTAAAATGAGGATGAAATAGGTTTATGAAGCAGAAGAGCTGTTTGAACACAGATACACAGCAGGGCCAGAAGAGAAAGGAGGACAAGAAACAAGACGAGAGGCGGATGGAGTATTTGGCCAGGGTCGCCGGCAAACGGGACGTGATGGTCGGCTCAGGAGCGGCTGGAGTCGTGGGACCGCGGTGATCTGGAGCTTCAATGTCAAGTTGTTCCTCAAGGCCGAGACTAAAATACACAGACCCTAGCCGCCGTTCCTAGCCCACATCGTCTTTCCCCGCAATCGAATTGACTGTAACTCATCCGTACGCAACGGAGTGAATAAATAGTTGGCAGGTTAGATCTTCAGCTGATACTGCGGAGAACTAGTATTCCAGTCCAACTGAACCCTGGCTGGCGGTCACGGTTCCGACTGTAGGTCCACCAGCCCTCATATCCAAGGCGCCATAACTAGCTATATGTCGGATCCGAAATGGGGTCGTGACATGTTATATTCGGCAGAATGTCGTTCATGCAGGACACGAGTGTCGTAAGCACAAGACGCCAATGCATTTGAGTACAGACGGTGGGCGCTCTTTGGCAGTTTACCATTCGCATTCGCCATGTCTCTGCCGCGGCAAACATCACCCCACAGTCTACCGCGCAATTTCCCGTTCGGAAGGTTGGCCCTGGGTGAGTGAGTCCTGGCTGATTCCGCAGCTTTCATGGTTTAGCATGGTTATATACAGCTCTGTACTCCGTATACCCAGAAATATGTGATTACATAACTACGACCCAACCCGGCTGAGGGTATACGAAGAATGATGATGACTAGTTATGGACTGCCCGGTAAGCAGGGAGAAAGGCATTTAATATTTTCCTTGCTGCCTGCTGCGTCTGCCCCGCGCTGGTGCTTCCTCCCGACTGAAGCTAGTAAGCTCACCTCCCCACTTGTTGATCCCCAATGAGACTAGAACGGGACATGACAACAGCTATCGCTATCAGAAGGAAGCCTACGTCGCAGTGCTGCAATCAATCGAGCAGCTTACATCAAGACGCCAACCGTATCCATATCCCTCGACGGCCCACGACTAGCCATCTTCGTTTAGATGTTGCGTAACCGCAGCCGGAGCTTTGCATGTACAGTGGCATGAGGAATTCCTGATCTAGACCGGCTATTTTTATTTCAGATACGAGTCGTGTCCCCTTCCGCCACACTCGGAGTGTTTCAGCAGCCGTTCATACGTCGAGTTCACTGCATTGCAACCAGTACCGATCACACCACAGTCGTGTCCAGTAGTTACTTGCACTTGGCCATGGGAAGACGGCTGATGACTTTCTCCCGTTTTTGTAGCTAGAGAAGACGCAAATTACCTCCTGCTTCGCCCTTTCACTTCCGGTATGATGCTTGGCCGCTCTCCTGGTGGGAATGATTCGAACTACCGATTGCTGTCCATGGAGATCGCTTCCATCACTCTCCGTCCGCAATGCGAGGTGAATCAAATGCTAACAGGACTGAAGAGAACAGTAGATCGGTTGGTAACCCACGCTCGTTTACTCTAGATCCTTATGGCTTCGCGAACACCTAAAGGTTCAGACGCCGCCCGGCAGGCCGTTCCTCGCATGCCTTCGTTCTCACAACCGGCCAGTCAAGACGATGGCGACAGCCTCAAGCTACCGAAACGAGCAAACACCTTTCAACACAATTCTATTAACATATCACACGCCAATGACGATGATACAGAAAGACCAGACGCTTTCGAGTCCGGTGGTCACAGTGACGTTGAAGACAATGCAGACGCAACAAGGACCTCTGTGGAGTTGGATGAGTTGCCAATCGAGCTGATCACTTTGACGGACAGGTATAAATGATTCCTAGCTTGCCGCAGCGGAGTCCTTCTAACGTCTTTCCCCCAGTTTCATCGAATCTCTCAGCGCCAGAGTGCACTCGACGCCACCAAATATGGAGAAGCTTTCACGGCTGTTTCAGGACTTTTATGTGCTTGCTTCATCTCATATTAATACACATATCAGCGCTCTTGCTACCAGACAAAATCGCGGCACTTCGCCTGCTCCTCCAGCATCATCAATATCCTCAGCCGCGAGTCGATTTAGATCAAAGGCAACCTCGCTGAGTGCAAAGGATAAGCCGAAGTTGGAGACGGAGCGACAGATGATTACGGCTGACGAGCTTGCCAGCCGCAAAAAAGCTAGGAAGTCGTTGGAGGCAAAACGAGGGACGCTAGAAGAGGCTATCGAACGGAGGGTATGTGAGGGCATATATGGGAGGATCTACCGACATAGAAGCACTCAAGACGAGGCTCAAGACGAGAAACTCCGCTCAAAAACGGCAGCCTTGGCTCTTGTCGGAATTAGCCCTGTTGATTTGGGGGTCGATTATGGCGAAAAAGCAGCGCAGAGCACGGAGGCTACCGAAAAAGTCACAGCCCAGATGCGGGAGTCACTGAGTGAAGCAAGAGCAGATATCACCAGGATGGGCGAGGCAAGATATCCTCTTGCCAAAGCCAACCATTTGAAAGCGGCTCACAAGAGCATTGTGGAAACGCTGGCAGAAGTTCATCCATCCGCATCCGCAGACGAGATTATGCCCATGTTGATATATACACTCATCACTTTGCCACCGGAAAATCTTCATGTTATTAGTGACCTACACTTCATCCAGTTCTTCCGCTCGGAGCCGAAGCTGACTGGCGAAGCTGCGTATTGCCTGACAAATCTCGAGGCAGCAATTAGCTTCCTCCAAACTGTGGATTTATCTACCCTGCGAGCAGATGAACACCCTTCAGGACCTCCGAAGCCTGATAGTCAGGTAGGCACACCCAAGACCGAGACATTCCCTCCGGCCTACGGATTTGCGGCACCTCAAAGCGCCAGCGAGTCCAACAGCGACAATGCGATGGCATCGAAGCCTGCTCTGTCATCATCCGGCCTGAAGGCCCCCCAAACTTTTAAAAACAGGAGGCTTAGTGATCTTGTCAACACCCCCGCTCAAGCCTTTGGTGCTGCAAGCGGTGCTGTCTTTAGTACTGCCGACCAAGGTATCAAAACAATTTCCAATAGCTTGGGCGATAGCTACTCATTCCTTCTTGGCAAGCTAAAGGAGCGCCAAGAAGGACCAAAGGAGTCCATCGCGGTTCCACGTACATTAGATGATGCCCGTAAACTTGTTAGCACTCCGCCTTTGGACGAAGACGACAACGGGAGTATCTCTAGTTCCATTGTAGGCTCTGAAGACATAGATCAAGCCAAACGCCCATCTGCCCGTGAAGATCGCGTGCTCAGCCTCATTGGTGGCCGGCGAGATGCCAGCGCCGACAGTGCTCGCAGTGGTGACAATTCTTCCAACAAGAAGGTTGGGTCTATGGAAGATTCAAAAGCGTCGAAAGCAAATGCAAATACAAATATGAACATGCCTACATCATCGACTCCAACACCAACTCCAGCCGTGCTAGACTCGGTACGGAATTTGGGAAGCTCATTTAACCCTATCGGACGGTTGTCTAGCATGAGCATGATGCGCGGGTTTGGACGTAGCACACCTACTCTTGCATCCAAAGATGGCAGTCAAGCAACTGATGGTGGCGACCTGGCAGCCGTAAGTTTTTTGTTCTACCCACTGGTCTCTTTTATTAATAATCGGAAAATTTTTGGGGAAAAGAAGAAGACAAACTAATTTGGTCTGAGTAGGCATTCCCAGACATCGCCGCAGCCCTACCACCTAAACCGGTTATCGTGCCAAAAATTGCGCCCCCGAACAAGCGATTTGTCGAATTGCAAAGTCCGGGTGACCTAAAGCTTGGTGAGGTTCGTGAATTGTTAAAAGATTATAGACGTTTGGCTGTTGCTTTGAAGAATCTCGGCGCTTTTGATGACAAATAAACTATACATAAAATTAGGACATAGTAATGGCATCTAGCTACGTTTTGGGTATGTGCGAGGACTAAGCTGCAGGACGAATATTGAAAACCTGAATTAATGAGCGTCTCTTACAAGATCTGGCCGAACAGTAACGAAGAAGTAGTAGTTTTAAGCTCAAGCCTAGCGCTGACACGGGTGATTATATATCCCTGGAGCTGAGTGTACTTTGTCTCGCCGATTTTACTCATAATCTTATTATTGCTGTCTAATTATGGGATATGCTTACATATAGACCTGAACAAGTGAACTCGCAGGAATGTTGCTGAGATTTAAGAAGAAGCTAGTCTAGAAATCGGGTCACCCGCGTCCGCGCCAGATCTAAGTTCGAACTGCAACTTTAACGCGACTGACTTGACCAGACTTTATGAGAGACGCCCGGGCAACCGAAGCGCCTTGCAAAAAGTGTTAGCCACTGCTCCTATTGCAAATGAAGCCGAACCTGTAGTAGCTGATGACCGCAGCTACGTAGGTGTATTCTGAACATGATAGACTCGCTGGCGGTTTGGCTACATACGACCTGAAATGAAGTTGTCACTTGTACGAAGCGAAATGGGTATTCATTCATACACGGCAGTAAACTATTGTGTGACGTGGATGAGAGGTTGATATTTTATAAGCATCGAAATTCTTTTAAAAATTTCCTGCCTGATTGACAGCACACATTGTATATTTATAACTGGGTTCTTGTATGCATAAAATGTATGTACATTTGCTATATCAACAGAAACCTAGTTGCTCCATAATACATTATTGAGCATATACATTGCTGAAAAGTCGAAAGTATCCCGGTGGGACTGTTGCCCTCTTTTTTTTTTTACACATATTGTTGATTCTTGTACCTTCCTTTTTTAATCACGCCAGTCCGTCTAATGTCCCAATGCTACGAAGTAAAAGAAAAGGAGAAAATCATGATCTCATGTTGGGGCTGTGCAAATGGCGATGAAGTAGCGGTTTAAAATGAATAAATGGGATGTATGTCGATAACGACGTATAGACGAGCAATTATCCCGAACACCACGGGTTCAACTAGAACACAGGCGTGGTATCTGCTCTACCCTGCCGTGGTCGCGACGATCCAGTGCTTGATATAGGACCCAGCTCAACTGTGTCGTCGTTCCGATGAGACAGGTGAGACTCCGTATAGGTTCTCATTGGGCTCAGCGGAGTACCCTGCGTGTCTGTAGAGCTTATTCGCTGGTGGTGGGATGGCCCATCGCGAGGCACAACGGGCCCGGGGTGAAGAAATGACCTCACGACACTGCCGTTGACTCTTCCACGTTCACGGCTCTTGCTGCGAGTCCGACTCATATTAGTGCCCTGCCGCTGGAAACCTGATGCCGTAGCGTGAGACATAGCCGTGTTTGTTCTCGCTAGGGCAGCTTCTTGCTCTTCCGCCTCTCTCTTGAACTTTTCTTCGCTAGGCAGAAGAATAGCCCTGTCGAGGCCATAGGGAAGACCACGGTGTCGACCACGGATCTCCATTGCAACAATGACCAGCTTGCCGACCACAGTAAATTGGGAGCATAAGGAAGCATTGACGCCTTTGGCACCCATACTCAAGCCCACAGTACCGTAGGCGCTGACGACTTCGAAAAGGATGTCAAATAAAGAGAACCTGTTGGCCACGATTTTCGGTCCTTCACTAATCGTAATAATGAAAAAGCCCAAAAAAACATACCACAAGTCAAATGACAACTGACGCCGTAAGTGAGTTCCGACGTAGGACAAGGCTGGGACATCCTGATCATCTTCAATGTCATGCTTTTGATACATCCCCAGTGATTTTTCCTCGTAAACGTTGGTGCGACGAATGGAGATGGCAATCGGGAAGACGGAAATATACATCATGATCAGATAGAGAACAGGTATAGCAGGGTGCAGATCAGACATGCTAACGGCGGAGAAGCCTGCTGTTCTTGTAGAGGCGGCTTGGAAGAGGCCGATGACGACGCGATTCTTGACACTGAATTGGGCGATGGGCTCGGAACCAAGCTAATGATTTGCTGATTAGCTCTGGCTCTAAAATGGGGAACGGGGGAAACACCCCACGCGGGGTTACTCACATCAAGGACCATGAAGAATAGCAGGTCAAGCGCGTTTAACACAACCAGAATCCAAAACAACCACCAGTTGGGGCCAGACGGAAACAGGAGTGTGAAGCACCGACGAGGGTGATCGAGCAAAAACCTCAACTCCTCCCATATACCCGAACCAACGGGAGCAAGCTTGGCACATAACCAAATGAGGAAGCGCAGCATGACAGGAAAAGCAGTGTTACCAATCAGGATAAAGAACCAACATACCATGAGGGTAAACTCGGAGGTGTTGAAGGATATCATACTGTCAGGTGTGAGGGTGAAGCCAACGTCCATAAACGCCACATTAGAGGTAAAGAATCCCCACCACGTTCTGGATATACCGTCCGCCTCGACAATCTTGCCGTAGTGATCGTTATGGAGAATGAGTGGTAGTAGGCAGACGAGGACCACAAGATGGAAGCCCCAAAAATAGCTCAGAAGGACGATCGCCAGTGTCCTCAATGACCGATATTCGATGCCTCCCAGTTCTTCTCGCTGCTCCAAAGTCAAGCCAACAAAGTTGGAATTTCGGCCCATAGTTGGAGTATAGGAAAGGTATGGCATGTCGTCAGTTTTGGAGTTGGACAAGGCTGAACGAATGGTATCTAAAGTGCGTGTTCGAACGGCGCGTACGGGTCTTGGGTCTTCGCTATCCTCATGAAACTTATTCTGAGAACGATTGAAGATGCGTGGTTTGCGGAATCTCAGTGCGTCGAGGGTACCGCCGACAGCCTTAACGTTGTCTTCGAGTTCATCTCTGTGATGCTTCTCGGGCTCTGTGATCACGATAGTTGACTGACGCTCACGTATACGACCTGGGTCGGTTCCTACACCTCCAAACTTTGAGTCGGCTGTGGGAGAACGGTTGAGCTGGGCTTGAGTCTCATCGTCTTCATGGACATCATCTGCTTGAAGCCGCCTAGGCCCCAGACCCCGCTCGGCATCTCTCGGACCAGGGATACGAAGAACTTCATCGTCATCAGGATTTCGTTGACGTTCCACGATCGCAATATGCTCTGCGTGAGACCGATGTTGAGATTGAGAAAAGTTGGTGGGGTCATCGTCCAGCCCGTCACTTCGCTTGACTGTATCTGCAAACGTAATTGCTGTATGTCCAGCAAGGTTGTGTGCAGAGGATCGACTTCCTCTGCGACCTCCGCCTCCTGCCTGACCTTGGCCTTTCTCGGCTGGGGTTTCGAGAACAATAGGATCGGCTGGCTGCGATTGTTCCTCAGCGGCAGTCGTGGTCGTAGTATCGCTCTCGTCACTCTTATGAACACCCGCCGGCCTGGACTGGTGATTGTCGCCATCCTCCAACAATATACCGTCGTTGGTGATCCTCTGCTTCCGGCCATTTTGTGGAACAAGTGTAATATTTCGGCCGTTGACACCTTGTTCCGCCATGTGCATATCATTTCGGGCCTGCGATTTCGGCTTGGTAAGAGTTCGACGTCGTTGCCGCACTTCACGTGCCCAGCTCCGAAAACGCTTCTCGAACCAATACAAACGCAGGAAAACTACACAGGCATGCATAGTGATCGGGTTTGAGGTCATGGAAAAAAGATAGATCATGGCCTGTTGAAATCCGTTGAGAAGATTCACGTCGACAGGGTTCAGACCGGCTTGGGTGTTTGCTCCACTGGCGAACATCAACGCATCAATATATGCCAATTCTCCCTTTCCAGCTATAAACATGGCTACCGAGCAGACAATCGTTGCTCCAATGATCCAAAAGTCTACAGAATTATACACGGTCAGTAAAAATTTCCCTGCGGCTCTAGAAAATGTAGTCGCTGAGACGTGTGAGCGGGCTTATGATACGTACAATGGACTGTTATAAAGCTGAAGTGAGGTTTTTTAGAGACGAATGCCGGTTTGGCAGCCTTCAATTGGCCCCAAACATAGGACCGTACTCCTTCCAGCATGGTGAGTCAAGGTGTCTGAACTTTGCTATAGAAGCTGGGGATAGTAAAACAAGGATAGGGGGAAAAATATGCGCTGTGGTCGGGCGTATTAAATGAAGTTGGTGGACGGGAGGGCAACAACTGCAGTCTCCTTTAGTGTATAGTATGCCTAAGTCGTGCGGTAGAGTCGGCGCCGATTTGGGTTTTGTTTGGTGGCGTTGGCAGGTAGTGTTTTGTTTGGTGGAAAGCCTGACCGGGATGGGGAGGCTTTGAGTACTGAATCTCGGACCTATCTCAGGCGTGAGTCCAATCGTAGGACCTTATGTGCATAGAAGGGCAAAGCGACATGTTGAGAAGAGCAATGGCGCAATTGCAAACAAGGCGAAAGCAAAATTGATGTCCCTTGGCGTTTGACAATGGGAAGCCTGCCAGGTCGACCAAATCGGATCGCGAGTGGCTGCAGCGATTCGAGATTCGTATCAAGAGAATTTAAAAACGGAGCCCACGGCGACGGCGGTGCAGGCCACACCCAACTCAATTGGCTTGTTGGTAAGTCAGAGAGGGAACAAGGGGGGCGGATGAGGCCAGAGGATTATATAGGAAAGAGCTAAAAAGAGGACAGCGAGTGTGCTCTTGTCTCGAATCAACGAGGCTCAAACGGGGTTGTTGCTTATCAACAGTGTGGCTTAATTGCGCCTTTTTGGACCTTGTGGATAAACTCTCTGTCAGTATGCGTTGTTGTACATACGGTGTTCCTTCCTGGTCGAAGAACAAGGTTTATGCAGGCAGGTTGGGTCGAGATCGCGGACGTGAGACCTGCAGAGGCGAAGTGAATTCCAGAAGTCGGCAGCGACGTGGCAATCTGCAAGACGACTCGACAGAAAGGCGCAAGGTTCTAAAATCTGCAAGCACAGGTTTCAAAAAAGCGTTATCGGGGTCGGAAGGCCGGCCAGTGTGATACCAAATAAAGAGACGAGGCCAGGCAAGTTCTGGGTGGAAAGCGAAACAGAAATGTTTTACCAGGAAGTGGAATCTTCGGCTGAGGTCGACGTAACTCGATGTTTGTAGGGCGCAAGGAGGTAGGTAATTCAGTCGTCTTGAGCCCGGTGCAACGCGGTCAGATAACGATTTATGGCCGTATCGTCGACGGAAGTGTGTGGTGTTGTTGTTCCGGTGATCCAGACCGAATTCTAGATCTTCAGAGTTTTGGGTGTGTTGTACTTGAGCACAATGGGTCAGGGTCGCAGTCGTAGGCCAAGCTTGCAGGGTCGCCGGCCGCGGGCCGTCTTGCCAAACCCAGTAACTCCTGTCTGATGAAGGGGTCCAGACACACCAGCACTGGCCAGCAAGATCAGACACAGAGGTGCAGATAGAAGGCCCCCCGAGGCGTGCGTTGCACGGTGGTGAGGATGATGGCGATGGAGAGATGAAAAGAGGACGGAAACGACGAGCTCGAGACCAGACGACGTCGTCGGACCGGACGACAATGGCGAGCCAAAATAGCGCTGAAGCCAGCGGCACTGCCGCCACACGGGGCACGTCTATTCGTGTCTGGCCGGTTGTCTGCGCCTGTCAGTTCGGCACTGGAGTGCTTCCTTGGTGCTTACATCGGTACTCTGTAGCAACTGCGGAGCGCGCGCCCAGGCTACTACCCCGTAGCTAACTAGCTATTGTACAAAGAGAATTTGGGCCCGCCTCTGAAAACGCCCGGGCTAGCCAGTTTTGGCAGTGACGAGTGCGCGCTGACTAGGGCGGTTCCGGAGTGAAGTTATTGAAAGCAAGCAAGCCCTTGCGGAAGGAAACCTTGATTCCAAAACCGACCTTGGCGGTTACACTGAAGACTGCCAAGCATGGCTGAGCAAGCCTTTTTCCAACCTGCTGTCTGCTCGGCACATCGATCTTGAATGCAACAGTTTTCACTTTAATTTGTTGTTTGGTTGGAGGACCTCTTATCTCTCTCTCTGTTTCCGAGTTAGCAACGTCAGCGACATGGAGTTTCTATCCCAAACAGCCCCCCGGGAGGGGCGTTTGTGGCCCAGCATCCTGTACAGACCCTTGTCCATTCATGTCATTTCGCAACCATCCTTGTCATATGCATGTGCGCAGCCCAGGTACGGAGTAACTGTTCTACAGTAGTACACAGCTAAGCTTTCCGTAGCGTGTTCCAGGCATTTCTTTAATTCAGATTTTTTTTGGTACCGACAACTCCAAGACTACGGAGTACTCCGTATGGACTTTCCAAATATTGGGGAGTACAATACTGCAATCTGACCGTGTGCCAGCAGGGTGTCCGTTCCAAAGGTCTGCGCTCGTGGCTTCGTGCATCTCGCCTTGATTTGATTGCTTGAGCAGCCGGCGACCACACAATATGGCGGTGTCCTAGACTTGCCGCTGCACACATTCCTCGGTGAGAAACAAAAGGCGGTCGCTGAATACTGGAGAAGATGGGGGCTGGTTTGCTCCATACATCCCTAGTTTTTGCGTCTAATAAGTTCTAGTTCTAGTGTACGGAGTAGGAGTGTCGGTAAATGGGGCATCGTTGTCATCGTCATTGCTGTTGGTGTCTCCAACCAAATCACCCTTTTTTGATGGCCATTTTATTTCTCTTGGCATCGTCTCTTCCGCGGACGCTACTCTTCTCTATGCGGAACGCGTATCGCCGGCTCGATGATCCTTTCCTCTTATCCATCCCGTATGACTGTATCACGGAATCATTGCATCTGCTCGCCCGCGCTACCCTACCTCAGGCCACGCTACATACAGTTCTAGCAGGACGGGGGGTAACAATAAGCTTCATGGCAAGTTTGTACCGTCAACTGATAATGTGCTCTGCCGTGTAACCACCATAATGGCTACCTGCAGCCCATTATTAGCCCATTTGTCCTTCGACTTATCCAATCCCAGCCTATAAGCCAGCAGGTCCTACGGAGTACATCATACATCAGAACTAACTTTACGGAGCACTGTTCCCGGTTCCTAGCAATACTGTACGATTGTCGGAGTACGGGACTTTGATTATACGCAGCACCGGGTTTTGGCGACTAAACCTTCTACGAGACAGTAGTTTATACTGCCTCTTCTACGCTCTTGCATTTTTTTTCCCACTACCATTCATTCCGACTTCATCAAGCATGGTCCGTCTGACATACTAGTACAATACTTAACGACGGCCCCAGTGAGGACCGTTGCACGCCGTAGATCTCTAGCTGTGGATCATAAACCACGCATCGTTTCATGGAGCGGCGCCCAGCGCGTGCTAAATTAGCTGCTGACTGGAACACAGACGCAGCTTGCTATTGGACAAACTATGATGCCACTCTGCTGGAGTACCATTCACGGTCTGCCCAACACCAACTTCCAGTCCACCAATATCTTCAGATAAATAAGATTTAGCGCATTACGCGCTTTAGTGCCATAGTGTTGATAGATCAACAACTCCATGAAGTAGATCCTTGGAATTACGTAAACATAATGACCAAGCATGAGTCGATCGCCAATCATCCACGAGCGGAAGCTATTAGTCCCTCTACAAGCTGTCTTCACATCTCTACTCTGTAAAAGCGAAGGTAATGGTCAAACATCTACCATGATTTGCAACATATCATCCAGCATGGAGGGTGGGTATGTTTGTTTATATTCTTTGTTGGCAATTTCCATAGTAACTCCAATTTATGTTAAGCCCAGTATGCAACGCCGTGATTGTAATCAATATGCTTCAAACGCTGGAACGGCATCCCTGATGTATCAATGACCTTCTAATTGTCCCTCAACATGACCCATGCAATTTTAAACTCGCAGAGACTGATTTGTTCACCATCATTATGCGCTTATGCGGCAGCCCGTCTGGCATTTTCGCGACCAATCTTCTTGAAAAAGGCGTGGCTTTCCTTCTTGCCTTTGCCCTTTCTGAGGCCCTGGTTGACCCTCTTGTTCTGTTCAATGTATGCCATGTCTTGGCCACCACTCAGTTCCCCTAGCGTGCCCGCTGTCCTGCGAGCGCCCTTCTTCTTCTTGCGACCCATTGCACCGCTATGGAAGAGGTCATCTGTGATATCTTCATCCTCCATAGACTCATTCTCTACTAGGACCTTTTGCAGCAGTTCGCGTCGCTCACCGGCGGTTGCAAATGCTAGCCCTGGGGTCTTTTCAATGTTGGCCAGCTGTGTAATGACTTTAAAGGCATATCCTTGGTCGACAAGGAATGCCTGTCTCTTTGACGAAAAGTACATTTCTTGTGTGTCCTTCGACACCAAAGAGTAGAAGAATGCATTGAAGCCTTCGTCATTTCGACGCTTGGCTCGGAGTATACGCCCCAGGCGCTGAGCTTCTTGACGACGTGAACCGTAATGTGATGAAATCTGGATGAGACAGGTAGCCTCCGGCAAGTCAAGTGAAGTGTCTCCGATTTTGGAAAGGAAGAGTGTGTTGACCAGAGGATTGTGCTGAAAGTTCTCAAGGACCTTCAGGCGTTCGGCCTGGCCGGTTCCGCCATAAATGAAGGCCTTGCCTAGCTTGAGAGCGTAAGCTTTCAGAGCATACACATTGTCAGAAAACACAATAATCTTATCTCCCCTAGCCTCGTGGTAATTGATGAGGTATTGGCAGGCCTGGAACTTTCGAGGATTCATAATGTATAATAAATTCTTCTTCCTTGAAGGTGCCCGCAGATATTCATCATAGAACTCGGTGGGCATGGGGCACCAGACCTCGGCACACTGTACTCGAGCAATATGGCCTTGTTTAGACAACTCCATCCAGTTAGCCTCAAAAAGCTTTGGGCCGATCAAAAAGTTCAAGTCGGAGATCTTGTCATCTTCTCGAAGTAGTGTAGCTGTAAGACCCAGCTTGGAGTGAGTCTTAATGGATGATGTGACCTTTCGGAAAATGTTGGCCGGGACAACATGCACTTCATCCAAGAGCATTAGACCCCATTCCCGCCCGGTGAGGAACTTCATCATCTTGTCTGCATCATATGATCGAGCCCGAGACTGTGTGACCATGGAGTAGGTGGTCACGATGATGCCAGTGCTTCCTGTGAAAACTGAACCCTTTGAATCTGATGTGAAAGCGACAATATCATCAGGGTTGATGTTGGACCACTTCAAGAACTCGTTCCTCCACTGTACAACTGACATGGAGCTAGTGCAGAGCACAATAACGCCCTTTTTGATTGTGCAAGCGGCGGTGATGCCAACAAGTGTCTTACCGGCACCGCACGGCAAGACGATCAACCCACTCTTGGCTCGACCGTTACCGAACATCTTACTCAGACTCTTTTCCTGATATGGCCGGATGGAGGTGCCAGGCTTGAGATCAATTTCCAAGTTTGAATTAACCTCGTCCCTACGGAAATCATATTCCTCCAGGACGGGATAACCCAGATTCAAGCATTCTTTCTGTACCGTCTCGACGTCTTTGTCAGCAATCTCAAACGAGTGCGTAACTTCTTGATCATCATCGTCTTCCTCATTAAGTGTAGCCATGACGTCGCCTTCATTTATTGCTTGCCCGTTTGATTGGTCGCCACCCTGTTGCAACCCGTTGGCTTGCTTGACGCCAGCTGCGTTTTTAGTACCAGGAATGACCAAACCGCCGATCTTGGGAGCAGCAGAAGTGGTGATCTCCTCGGTACCCTGAACACGAAGCGGTCCAATCTTGGGATTTTTGAGTAACATTTGCAACATTTCTGGGTCGGGACTTTCCACGTAGTACTTGGTATTTTTCAAGACCAGCTTGACTTTACCATAGCTTTGTGTGCAACTTGTGATGAAGTTTCGAATTTCATCAGGCAAAGGTGTTTTGAGAAATCTTTCTAGGGTATTGATGATGTCGGAAGGAGACAGACCGACTGAGATGGCAGCATACAGACTATGAGTCGTAAGTGCGTACTCATGCATGAAACTTGGACGTGACAGTGGTTCGGCGATGGTGATCAGGAAATCCTGCGCTTGCTCCGCCAGCGGGTTGAAACTTTCGAGGATGATTCTGCCTTTTTGCGGATCAATCCAGAGCGGACGGTTATGGTGGTCTTTTTTCAGGTCCAAGTACGAGAAATCATGGTCACCAAAGATATGTGGCAATGGCTCCCGGATCGTGTGTTTCTTCTGAAACCGATCTAGTGAAAAACGATCGATGTTTTTATCAATGTCACGCTCAAGAACCTCGTCGACAGGCCCGTCGTCTTCCTCCACTTCATCATTGCTGTCAAGACTACGAGGCGTAGCTGCGCCAGGCGTGGACATGCGTGAGGACCTCCCAATTTTGGAACCGCCCTGCACGGCGACATCCGCCTTTCGCTTTGGAGGCATGGGGTTCTGCGTCACTTTGGCAGCTTGCGGAATGAAATGAGTGACGTTGTGGGCAGTTGATGAAGATGAGAGTGGTTGAAGAAAGGCGAGAGGCTGAGTCGTGAATGGATGATATAGTTGTTGCCTGCCCAAGTATCCTCCCACTAAATCACACGTCACGTGCAGACAAAGTTTCATACCGCATTACACTTTCTTCCCTCTCAGACGTGTTAAGCTTATCGCATGCATCTTTTGGCTCCGGCTTCCAGACTACGGTAAAGGATCAGTCTATCAAATTTCATAAGCAGTATCACAACAAAATTTGGTAGCGACATACGCGCATGCTGGAGTATGTATGTCAATATGACGGCTGTATTGTGACGGCCAATCGTACAGCGTACCGCCACCCAAGAAAAGAACTCTGCTAATTTACACCAAAAATAAGCCGTTGATACGGTAAACGATGCTTCATTTGGTATGTAATACTGTGACACTGTGCTCTATTGGTGTGCAGTACAGTAAATCGCACCACCTCCGTGACGTCGGCATTAAATAAACACTCCCACTGCAGGTATAATTTAGAATCTTAATGCTTTGTTTTACCTCAGATTTATTAAGTATTCGTGGCTTCGTATTGTATTCCGATTACAAAAACAAACAGATGAACCGAGTGACTTTAATTTCTATGTGTCTAGCTGCTAAAATAAAAGTCTCATTCCCTTTCTTTGCATAGTAGCGAACCTGTCGTCTAGTCAGAGTGCCATAGGCAGCTGCGAACATACCTAAGTGTGAACCCCACCGTGATCCGGTACCTCCCAGCAGCAACAGGCAGCCCCGCCAAAACCCAAACACAGGCGGTCACTTTATTCAGCATCAGCCAAGCGCCGGCAACTCCAACGCCACCATTCTTCTCATTATATCGCCAGGCATAGGCACAGCTAAATAAGAGATCATCATGTGGTAAGAAACAACACCATCTGACCTTGTTCTTCAATTTTTAACACAATAATAGCAAACATATTCTCAACGCACAAGTCTCCATCCGGTCGCCATGCTGTTCGTCCACCCCCCTTTCCCCTGCTGCGAAAAGGAACGAAACAACTGACACATCGATGGTAACCTTCAGGCCGGAAATGGTTCGACTGCGCCGAATGCCACAGCGAGCAAGAAAAGCACCCACTGCTTCAGAGCCTCGAAATGGTGTTCGCCTGCAAAAAGTGCAAGAAATGCTTCCGCAAGGATGCCCAAGAGTTCGAGGAGAGCGACGAGTACTGCCCGCATTGCGATAACCACTTTGTCATCGAAGCCAAGACCCCGAAGGCTGCGCTCTCTGTGGAAAGCGAAGACGTGAGAGTGAATAATAAGATGCTCAAGGATGAGCGTGTGAGGCAACAAGGATACCGAACCATGTTCGACCCAGACGAGGATGCGGATAGGCTAGGTTAAATGATACTGCCGGCGGCATTTGATTTCAGGCGGTAAAGGACGGAAAAGCCCTGGCGTTAGCATGTCTGGTTGATTTCACACAATTCAAAAGAGTAGCACCATGTATACAATTGGAGGAAACGAGCTGCGCTTGAACCATGTAGATGTTGATACAATGGCATTGCATCGAACTAGTTGCAATACCGCTAAAAACGGATGTTATTTCTTCTACAAATGTATAAACCTTTGTTACGCCCTCTGCCATTATTCAGCGGCAGAGTCGTCTGGTCCCCTCGTAAGAATGGCCGTGTTACCTTGCCCAGGCGTCCTGCCAGTCTTCTTCTTGGCCGCTTCTTCTTGCTTCTCCTGCTCAATCTCCTTTACATATCCCTCGATCTCGTCGGTTGGCAGAATTTCCATAGCAAGGCCTGGAGCCATAAGGGCGATTTCGATGTTCTTCGCGCCAGTCTGCACCACCTCGAGAAGAGACTTAATAGCCAGCCGGATGGTCGTCTCACGATCCATATCTTCCTTGTAGTTGCGTTCAAGAAACTCTCGGACCGTTTTGCTGGATCGACCGATGGCGTTCGCTTTCCTACACACAATGTAAGGCCAAATTGAAATAAAAAAAAAGATAGAGAGCACTGCCTGAAATTTACATACCATGCCGAGTAGATGCCAGATGGCTCAGTCTGGAACAATCTGGGGACCTTGCTGCCAGGGTCGAAGCCAACCACCAGAGTACTAATGCCGAATGGTCGCACGCCACCAGCCTGAGTGTAGCGCTGCTGCACTCCAGCAACGTACTTGGTAATATAGTCAATAGTGACAGGATCTTCCACTGAGAGACGATGAGATTGAGCTTCTAGTCGAGCTTTGTCGACGAGGATTCGGGCGTCGGCGTTGAGGCCAGCAAACGCTAAAGCGGTATGGGTGTCGAGGAGTTGGATCTTGGAGGGGGTGATTCGAGTGTCTTGCAGCTTCATCGCTGATCGCTTCTCGCATCCGAGAACAACCACGTCCTTGCCTTTGACGCCAACAGCGCAAGTTCCTAACACCAACTTGTCAGAGAAACGTGTCAAGCAGTGGCTGGCTTGCCCAGCGAGCGATCAACTCAACTCACCCCTCTTGACTGCTTCGCCGGCATATTCAACCTGGAAGACATGTCCATCCGGACTATTAGAAGTTAGATGAGAGCTCGAGAATTGGTAGGGCAGCGGAAGCATCGAACCTGAAGACTGTGGGACGAGATGTTGGTCAGTAGATGCAGACGAGGTGGCAGACCGTGACAACTTACCAGAGAGAGCTCTGTCGTAGCCGGAAGCCATTGTTACAAATTTAATTCAATTGTTGCGCTGTTCTGTCAAGTCTATGCGCCTCCTATACGGGATACAGAACAGAAGTGCAATCGGGCAAATTCGGCAGAAGAAGCAGCTTGAGTTGACGAATGAGGCGTCACTGTGATGAGGTATGCAGGTTCGGAGGGAGAGCTTCGTCAGACTGGCAGCCTGCCCGCGGTAGGCTGGTTGGCTGGCTGTCTGGCGGCTGGGTCCTACGGGCTGGAGCTTTCCCGTGCACCAGCGTTCCGTGGACGGATTAACATGAATGCGGGTGACATACAGTGTAAATTGGGCACAATAGCCGATAAGCGCACAGTACTGAGTGTCACGCTAATAAGGTTTACTCCGCCGCTAGTCCGTATGAAATCGCAACTCAAGATGCGACGCACCCTACACAAACCAATTGGTGATTAACAACATTTTGAGCCAGACTAAAAAATCATCAAATCTCTCAAAATTTGGAATTTACTCTAGCTCGAGCCTATTCGTTCTAACAATCTTACAGCAGCTACACACTTCCTCCGTTGCCCTGCCATTTCTGAACAAAGTCTTTGACTGAAGTGAAGCGATGATCTGGCAGCAGTTGATTCCACTCGTCCGAAACGCTCCAAACTCCATTTGCCATTGAGACCAAAGCTCCAATCGTAACCATCTTAGAAAAGGCTACGATTTGATCCTTCGGAACAGACGGCATTGTAAGGAGAGAGTAGTTTTCAGTCTTCAGCTCCCCTGCAACCAGATCTTCCATCTTTAGCCACTCAATCGTGACTGGCCGGCCTGCAGTTCAGCGTCAGTCACAAGGAGCCATTTCGTTTGGTTTCGTTTCTTTAGAGAGCAGGACTTACCAATGACCTGTTCTGCAATTTTGAGAAGCTCCCCAACAGTGATATCGTCTCCACGGATACCCCCCGCTGTCGGCCAAACTCCTTCGTAGTCAACAGCACGGGCAACAATGCTGGCAATGTCTTGGACTGTGGTGAAAGTCACTCGGGCGTCCAGGGAGCCTTCTACCACAAGAGCTCGCCCTTCCTCGAAATTTAGCTGAACCGGGTCCGTCGATATGTACTTGGCGCTCTTCTGCGGGTGGGCAAGGTAATTCATAAATGCACCGGGCTGGAACTTTGTATACTCGATGACCTTTGGTCTATTAGCCTTTTAGGGTTCCACTTGGCTGTCACTGAGATGCTCTACCTTTCCTTCTTGGTTGATACTTTCCAAATAATTGCTGATTTCACCTTTGCCGGCGTACCACGGCATTGGGTCGATGGCCATCTGCACCTTGTCTCCTCTGACTTTTAGTCAGTATAGGTTTGATTATAAGGAAACTGCCCCTGAATATCCTCTCACCTTGACCACTCTGATGGAGCGTAACGTCTGACGCCAGCCTCGATAGCAGCGTCGATAAGTCGCTTCTGGGTCTCACTGCCTGCATCGTGGTGTACCGCAAAGAAGCATAACACTGTATGCGCACCTTGAAGTATACGGACCAGTTCGTCTTTTCCCTCGTAGTTTGTCCGCACCCATCGTACACCGGGAAGAGTAGGAAGATCTATAGGATCCTACTCAGCAACTGATTAGTGCTTAAAGCTCAAGCTGCTAATAAAAACAACAACATCAATACTTACCTTCCGAACGAGTGCGATAATGTCGTGCTTCCCCGAGGCGGCCAGCACATCCATTACTTCTCTCGCCAACTCTAATAGACAAGAATATATCAGTATTGTTCTTTTAACTCGCAGAATATTAGTGTGTGTAGCTCTTTCTACAGACTCACCGCTCGTGGCTCCCGCAATTGCAATTTTGACCATTTTGATCCGGGTATCCTATATGTCAAAGAAGAGAAGAGGGGTTTAAATACTGCTGTGTTTCTTACCTCATTTTGGCTTCGGCTTCAGGGTATCGCGTGTTTTTATATTTCGACGACCCGTGCTGCCACTCAGATGCTACGACGGGGCAGTAAGATGCCTTCTAGGCCGACCGTAACCTAGGCACCAAATTCAAACCGTACAGAAGAGCACGCCTCATAGTTTGGCCTGTTTCCCTTCTCACCCTTGCGTGCACACATCTTCGCATCCGCCAGTTGCGGAGACGGCTCCTGCGGAGTTGCGGCGGCCAGCCATGCGGACTCTACAGTCTGACCAAACGGACTTAGCTGAATTACCTATACGTCCAGGTAGTAATATTATGAGGATGGGTCGCAACGTAATTTTGTTGGCTTCCATCTCGGGTTGTTTATGCTCGCGGAGAGATGTAAGAGCCGAGTTACGTGATCGGGGGAACCCGTCTTACGACGGCACGCACCGCATCAAAAGGGAATTGACATCCGGCGCGACAAACTCAACGACATTTCATCATCCGGATCATCCACAACTTCCCCCCAAAAAATCACGTAACTGGGAATTTGCTCTAAAGACAAGGGCGGTTTACAAATATGTCCGAGACACCGAGTCCGCAGAAAAGAATTACAAATTCGGTGGATGATGAGGTCAATGTACGTGTGTAACCAAGGTCTAGGCATTTCCTTCATCACGCGCCCGATCCAGGCCTCTAATGCATATGCTAGCTCCGAAGAGAACGAGGCCGCCGAGCTCAAGCTACCTTCAGGCAACGAAAGGCTCAAGAGACTCACCGCTTGGTAAACCAGAATCGGCAGCTCATTCGTGCTGTTGAGAGAGTCGTGGAGGTCACTAGCGGGGAGGAACGGCCGGAGTTGCTCAATGCCGTGACAAATCTATCCGAAATTGCTGGTGTTTCGTTCACTCCGAACTCGCGGCACATTGACCCTTTCAGATCTACTAACTTCGTAATTGAAGAGACGAGCATTGGGACACTAGACGCCGAGTTCGGTATGAGCTGCATCACGCCGTCTTCTCATCTGTCGGCTTTGCCAGAGGCAACCCTCAAAAATCTATGGATGAATCCTCTGAACTGCATCAGAATTTCAATCCCGCCCAATGACATAACTGCATATATTGGAAGCGGCCAGAAAACCTTAGCAGGTTGTTTGTTCTGGTCTGTCCTGGAACACGCCCGAGGTCATTGCAAGCGGAACCATCTCGATCCTGTCGTCCTAGTACAAAGAGCACTATCACACTCAACGGTCAGCAGGGAAATAAAAGCTTCCTTCATCTTGACCATGATAGATGCAAGGCTTGAATATAAAAATACGGGATCCATTTCTCCCTGTTACGCAGCCGCAGCAGAGGCCGACCTCTCTGTAGTAGTGCACGAGCGAGTACTACTCGACTATCGCGCCTCAGGAAAAGATTTCTCTGCGTGGTTCTCCTGTCAGGCAATGGAAGAGCACTTGAGAAGAGTTTCTGGGAGCTTTACTGTAGAGTTGTTGACAAGTGCAGCAAGGGGTCAAGGCAGGTCTGATTTGATCCACCTTATGAACGACATCAAGTGCGTGCTGTACGAGACATCTATCTGCTTTGGAGACGGACCGAGATGGCATGTTTCTGATATCAATGGTCTTTTTCGTGAAATAGTAGGTCAGGCTTTAAGATATATCAGCCGCTGAGCTTGGGGGGGGGTCTGTCCAGGGAGCGATGTGTATCAATGCATATCACAGACAATGAAGTGGTGTATTTTTCCACGCTTAGCGAGATATTTCGTAGTGATAAACTCATATTCCATTATCAAATGAACACCCACACCGACTTTCAAGCAAATAGAGCTAAAATAATATAGTAAAAGCTGGTTTCATGCCCAATCATCGCCAAGTATTCCCTGGGCATCTCCCTCAGCGAGGCACCGTAAGAGATGACCCAGTCAGCAGGTCTCGCAGTTTCTCCCACTGAAGAACTGTTTAGTCGCCAGGCACAATATTTCTAATTAACGTTATTCACGTAAAATTTCTCTCTGGCACCTCCCATAATTGCCAATTTGTATTTTCACCCCGACGCTTCCTCCCTGTTCATGTTCAGCCTGCGTGCTGGGGTAATCAGCATCCTCGGACGGCTGCTGCACACCAACGGCCAGCTACTTACTCCAGCATGAAAGCTGTCGACGCACGCTTCCTGAAACCTAAAACATCTAATCTAAGCACGCAGGTGTCCTCTAGTTACTGCGATGCTTCTTTTCAGAATCTCCCGTAAGCAGGGATTATGATTTACCTACAAGGACCCCGTAGTATATCGTTGCAACTGTTTATTGCATAGTGCGGGATCGCGCTGCACGAAAGTTATTTCTATTGCTGACCTCCTGATTGGCTTGTATTCCAGGTCGGTCTATTACTAAAGCCAGGGGCATTGACACAGCTTTTAACTATTGAAGATATAATTTCTGAGATTCTAATATTACATTACGTAACAAATATCGCCAATTATGGGCACTGCTGAATCCCAAATACACAATGCGCTCATGAACTACCAACACTGTGTTCCATCTACATCCTGTGAATTTTGCATAACCTTTTATGAACGCCAATTCTCTTCAAATATATATGCGATTCTATTTCCCAAATTTTGTTCCTAGACTCTTGTGCATTGTGAAAGTGGTCAAAACATGGCAATATTTGTCCATTGCTGCTCTTGCAAGATATTGGTAACGTGCTGGCCCTTTGCGAAAAGTCGACCCTTGAATGAATCCAGCCACATCATCTCCAGAACACCATCTTGCGAAATGGTATTTAATTCGTGGTAGAAGTCGCCTACAACCGTCATGGGAGCGACCAACATGTCTGGCTGCACTGTGGCCGTCAAGACCGCGTCGAGACCTCGACAAATATTGGCGGCAAGCTCATGGGAGTCTTGGTATAAAGAGATGTCGATTTGTAGAGATGTAGGCAAACCCATCCACACATCAGGATAGGCGTCAATAACAGGCTGAAAGACGGCAGCATGAACGGCCTCGATGGAGCGATGGAAAAGAAGCTGACACATCCAGTAGTACACCATGGTGAGCCCAGTCTGAGAGTCTCTAAACGTGAACGGGTGCTCGAAGGGAATGTCGCCGGTCATACCCTCCAGGTTGTCTACCCAGAAAGCAGGTCGCGGGTCAGCAGAGCCCAAAGCTGTTCCCGCAAGCCATCGGCTGAATTGGCCCTCCAAGACGAGACAATTGCTCAAAATTTCCTGCAGCTCCAATCGGCGAGTTGTAGTGGCAGCACTTGCCAGCAGGCTGTCGACTTTTTCGAAGACGGCGGGGAGGCGGAGGGCGAGGTCGAGGAGCTGGTCGAGCTGGGACTTGGGATGTGACTCCCATGGTCTCGACATCCAATCTGGAGAAGAGAGGTGCGATTCGCGACGGTGGAGGAGAGCAAGGCTTGCCTAATGCGCATAGTGTTAGCCGAAATCTGTTCTGTTAGAAACCGCCAGCATAAGAATACTGCTCACGGCCAGGGGGCGATAAACGCGTACAAAGAACTGATGATTGGGAAACGAGGAGAATTGGCCTGGTTCACGGTTCTTGACGGCGTTTATTTGCTCGGATGTGTCGTGCCACATTTCGGGATCCAAAGGCGGAGTTGGGGAATTTTGCTTCATGAATGAGTTAATCTCCAACCTCTTCAAAAACAGAACTCTCTCTCCGGAAGATTACATATGGACAAAACTCACATCGTAAAGATATACGCAATATCCATCGCTCGAAGAGCTTCCAGCATCAGAGCTTCCTATCCTGACCATACATGTTGACTGGGTGTCTGGGTCGACATCGAGAAACGAATGTAAATCAGTAGGCACATATGGGGGCAAGTCGAGTATGAACTCCCCAGTTTGAGAATAATCCTGCTTCGTAACACCGGACAAGTTTGTCTGTAGAGCTGTCATCAGGACAGGGCTGTCAGCCCCATCGGCTGACAAGTTGATGAAGTCATCCCACGCCGAAGTAGGAGGCTGGACCTGCTTGATGACCTTCTTACGCTCTTCGGCCTTTGGTTTGGACTTGTGGATTGCCGAGGCACTAGGTCCAGGACTGTTCTTCTTGGGATGTGAAGCCACGCGGCCCTTGGTTTCCAGGGTACCAGTAATGAAGACGCGGTGTCTCTCGTAGCCCTCACAGGTGCGACCGCTGTTCATGCAGTTCCTACAGAACGGCCTTTCATTGCTGCACTGTTGATTGTCTAGTTAGAATGCGGAGACGAGGTTTGAGACGGGATAATAGAGAGTCCTTGAAGACAATGACGAGTCGTCACGTACCTTGACTCGTCGCCGACGGCACGTCTCACAGCCCTTGTACTTTCCAGGAACTCCAACCATGATCGTGTCGACTTTTCAGGACAAAGACCTGGGATATAATATAAATAAAAGCTGATTGATGGATGATAATAGACGAGAAGTCGAAATTTCGGGCGGATATCTCAAGAATTATATATCAAGGCGACGGTGAGACGGGAAAAGACTGGGTAGAAGCGGATAACAATGTGATCTATTTTTGACAAGTAGCTCCAAGGCGCAGCTGCGAGTTTTTCGGACCCCCCAAATGGAAAGGGTTGGGAAATAAATAAATAAATAAAACTGGTAGTCTGGAGATCGACAGGACCCTTCTCCAATGGAAATTCGACGACCGGCTGCCGGCCATCCAATATATATGTACTCGATATCCGGCAAGGGGGTCCCTCCTTTCTCCAACGGTACCTTGCTTTGGCTTGTGCCATGCCATGCCATGCCTTCCGATCCATGCTAATCGCAAGCTCGCTCGACTGTCACGCTAGAGCAAGTCGACCTTGTCTACAGCTCCATGCCCTCTGTGTCCCACAGTGACGCTATCTGGGCAAATAAGTCAAGTTTCCCCACAAGTGGACTCACCTTCACGCTTTACCTTTGCGACGCACCATGACAATTTTGGGAACCCGTAGTGACCCTCCTGTTCAACGGCACCAAGCGGCAGTCGTCAAGCCGTCAGGCGTCTAACTAACTCCATACCTGTTCTGGGCAACATGTTGTGGGGACCTCCATACACGCCAGCTAAGTCCGCCTTTCCCCGACGTGAGAACATATATTGAAGGGGGTATTTGTCTTAATCATGGATGTAGAAGTTCGTGGGGGATTATTGGCCGGGGGGAAGACAAGGACTGTCCTGCTTCGGTCTACATCCCAGGTGGTGTAATAAAACTTCTGGTCAGAGTAGTACTGTTGTAGGAGTTAGTTCGCTGTTTTCTTTTCAAAATAGCCACATGCTATAAGTCGCATGCAGATACCATTGGTTTTCTGAACTCTGTTGCGTATATCGACTAGAGACTCCCAAGCGTCAACCAGGTCTATGCCACAAGGGCGAGGCGGGTACCTGTATGTTTCACTCCCCACAAACAAAAGGAAACATGCATTAATTAATGCCATTGACGCGGGTAGTTGGCAAGTTACGTAGGCACGTAGGGATGGACTGGGGTTTGGGAGCTGAGATTGGTGGATTATCAGCCAGGGCAAATTGGGAGGCAGTGTATCCCAACTCCACAATCCGCGTTGCTCTGCATAGCCATAGCGTGCGGCATACGATATCATGCACAGCAACAGTTGCATGTTTGCCATAGGGCTGATGCGACTGCTCGTAGTGTGGTGTTCTGGTGTTGCGTGGTGCGAGGTCGTTGCGCTGACCAGGATTGGAGAGCTACGGCCAGGCCGACTTTAGGACAGAACGTGCCTGCAATCTGTGTAGACTCTTTGGGGCCACATCTCCTCTCTGGTTGGTGGAATTGATGACCTTAGCGCACCCCACACGGTAGGACGGATTAGGAAATCAGGTGCGAGGCAAAACCTCCAACGGGATCGGCTCCAGACGCCGAGCCCAGATGGCCCCCGAATGACACCAGATGATAGGCTCGTCCATATTAGGATATTCTTATCCAAGGTTTCAAGGACATGTCAAAATCCCACGGACCCGGGTCACTCTACACGGGACGGGGCATGGCAAGAATAGGGTCCGTTGGCCGCAAGACCGGGACTCAGATCTTCCCCTTGCCACGGAATGCGGACTGTCCGGACACTGGAACTATTGACCTGGGACTGGGACTGGGACTGGGACTGGGACACTCCGTAAACTGGCTGGCGATTGCATCAGCTCATCTTAATCCATCGCCCGTGCTGTTCTGGTACGAGCTGCATGTCTACATGCAATGAAACCTGCAACTTTCGGGCGACGGATGCTATCCCACCATTTCTGAGTGTAACGCAGTTCCGCCAGTCTTTATTTTCGGCATATGTACAATGTAACCCCGTTTTACTTGCAGGCACACGTGTCGGGCACCTCAGTGGCAGTTATTCCCAATCATTCGTTCTGGCAGTCGATGTTAGCGAGTGCCTCCGTCCCATTGACTATTGGCAGAGTGGTGATGTAGCATCTCGAAGCCTTCCGTTCGTCCTAGCTGCTCCTGGCAATCGAATCGTAATTGCTACTCCAACAGTCTCAGTCAAAAGCTAGTCGTCGGTCACCTGGCTTGCCCGCTAATTCATTTGTAATCTGCCGTCACAGCTTATGGTCCTAGTTGCTGGCCGGTTCGAGTATGTTTTGACGACGATACCTTGCCACGATGTCTTGCGCGATCTGCATGGCGGAGCGCGCACATCTCTGCGCGCATGTGCTAAATTTGTCTTTCGCCCTGTCAGTTGGCTGGTCGCGCATCATTGTCCATGGACCTGTCATGGTCATGATAGCAGTCTGCTGTAATGGGGCCCAGCTGTGCAGATTGAGGCTGCCGTTTGTCGCATAGTTGCTGTCCGATCGACATCGGCTTTCCAGAACTCCGGCCCATTCCAAGATCAGCGCTTGACCCTTTATAGTGGCCAGCTCGTAGCGTCCGGTGTTGGTGGTGTGAATGGGTCATCCGTTAAATTATTGAACCGGCGAACTATTAGTTAGTTAGTTCCGCAGCCAACGTAAACCGAATCCTTCTACCAGAGCATGCACACGGGCCGTTCTTAGTCACCAAAGACCCGCAAGTCAGAAGATAAGCCTGACGGGCATTTCTTGAGTCATGATTTGGTGCCAATTGTGCAGGCGACAAATACATGGCCTCATATGGTATTCCTTGATGCCCGACCAGCTAGCGCCACTAGATTGTCCCGCGTTAACGGGCTCGGTCAGGGCAGTTGTGGCCGTTGTGTGTGCTACCTGACGCCAGTCAGTGTGGCTAGCAAACATCAAGCGCCATTTGGATTGGAGTTATTCCTTAATACAAGATGTTTTCACTCAAATCGTTTCTATTTCTCTGTTGTGTGTACAAGTTCTACTTAAGAGGCAAGATAATAGCACAGTGCGTTTGTCTAGGGCCATGCCTTCTTAGAGCCTATTGACCATCTATATGTACTTATACGGGTTCATTATGCCCACCTGTGGAGCCATTAGCATCAGCCTTACCCGCTCTTGAAAGTAAAATACCGCATGCCTTGTATGACAACGGAAAGTGGGATGTAGAGAAAGAAGGGAGCAAGAAAAAGTCAAGAATAAGCCTTGAGTAGCTTCTCGGATGTGACTTACTGGGTCGTACAGTGTCTTTATCTGCTTCATTAGACCTATCATGGTCCCACTTCGGCTGTATCCAATATAGTTCTTCTTAGCCAGGCCGAGCCCATGCTCAGCACTGATACTGCCTTGTCGTTTTTCGATCCATTCATAGACATATGGCTCCAAAACTTTCTCAACCTCTTTATCATATCTTCTTACACAAATGTTAAGGTGGAGGTTTGAATCACCCATGTGGCCATAGCCCAAGACGTCGACAACTGGGTGTTTATCAGTGTCGCCAAGAAGACCTGCTGCAGAAAGCCTATCCTTGACTTCATGGACAATGGAGTACATGTCTGATAACGGGATGGAGACGTCATACTTGTAGGTCCCACCCCAATGCCCAATACATTCTGTGATGCCCTCCCGCCAGCTCCACAGATTCTTGATCTGAGAGGCGTCCTGAGCCACCACACCATCTGCAATTACTTCGTTGGACATGACGTCTTCCAGAAACTTTTCCAGCTTCTCGTAGTCATGCTCACTGTTCGAGCCACTGGTCTCAACTAGGCAATAGAAAGGGTAATCATTCTCCAAGGGTTTGTTCCCGCCACGAATCTTGTGCACAAGGCGTTGACTGGTGCCATCCATAAGTTCGAAGGCGGAAAGAATCTCCGAAAGTTGGAGTTTAGCTTCCCGGAAAGCCTTTTGAGCCTTTTCGTAGGATTCCAGCCCAAACAAAGCCACGTTTATGGCTGGTGAACGCTGGGCACACTGGACTACCAATTTTGTGACAATGCCTAATGTTCCCTCTGCTCCGATGAACAGCTGCTTCAGATCGTAGCCGGTGTTGTTCTTGCGCAGCGTACACATGTCGTTCATCACGGTCCCATCTGGCAAGACGGCCTCCATGCCCAGAACACTCCCATGAAGACTGCCGTAGCGGAGAAGCCGCAAGCCTCCAGCATTTGTGGAAACATTGCCACCAACGTGGCATGAACCCTTGGCCCCCAAATCTAAGGGGAAGATGTAACCCTTTTCCGCAACATATTGATCAGCTACTTCCAGGATGCACCCTGCGTCTAGCACAAGTGAACCACTCATCTCGTCGAAGGAATGGATTGTGTTCATCCTGCCCATACTGATGACAATCTCGTCAAAGACCGGTATGGAGCCACCCACTAATCCGGTATTGCCACCCTGGGGTACAACGGCAAGCTTGTTCTCATTGCAATACCGCAGAATCTTGCTGACATCCTCGGTTGATCCTGGCTTCAGTACCAGACGACATTGCCCCTTGTACTTGTGCATCCAGTCCTCATTGAAAGGCTCCAAGTCAGCGTCAGCATTGGCGTTCACCCCGTCAATGACTGCCGAATCTTGCCCCAGCAGCTCCTTGAAAAAGGCGACATGCTCAGGCGTAAGCTTGGCAAACCTGGGATCTCGTGTCAAGCTAGGATATGTATCAGTAGTGAGCTTGGCTGCCCGGTTGGCCGACGAGCTAGAAAATGGCCGTGACAACCTCGGAGCCGATGTCACTACGGGGCAGGAGATCGGTAAGGCTGACGAGGAGGAGCGACTGATTGCTGCCGTTGGGAGACGAGTTGCCGTCTTGGGAAGTCCACGAATAGCCGCTGGTGCCACGAGAGCGTGAGCCGACACGCGGCTACAATCCCCCTGGGCAACCTGGCGGAGGAGCGTTGAGCGCGCTGCCATGGCTGCGTACGCTGAGTGGTCGGCCGGTGAGGTAATGAACTGCGAAGCCAGTCGGGCGGATAAAAAAGGGCCGAGCAAACGACGGCTGGAGCTAGAAAGAAGGGTCAAAGGTGCCAGAGGTGCCAGAGGTGCCAGAAGTTCCAAAAGTACCAAACAAGAGCAAAGGGAGCCAAGAGGGCCAGAAACGTGACGCGGTGGCAAGGGATAGGGCAGCTGCCGGGGAGGACGGTACGAGACCCAGAGCTACTTAGGATGCATGCGCCTGCTCACTTTCCAATCTATTCTCGGCACGTAATAATGCCACCGACCGAAGCAATCAGAATACGACCAAATGAACGCTCAACTGTGCTGAGCTTTTTTTGTTTTATTTTGGCCGGAACATCCATCAAAAAGGTCGGCAGTGGGTCCGGGTCTACAATAACCTCCGAACCCGGAGAGCTCGTTTTCGTCGTATGAAACTCCATTGTTTTCTTGACTGCTGCTGCGTACTTTTCCGACAACCATCACAAGTATCGGATTCTACAGAAATATGGGATTCGTAAGCCCGCACAACCGGCCTCGCACGACGTTATCTGATGGCCATTGAGGTTTGCCGACGGATTTAGTTAAGTTTTCTCGCCCACAGTGCAGACGAACGTCATGGACAAAGGGCTAAGAAACCCACGTGTCTCCATCAAATTACATGTAACTAACAAATATTTTACATACATACTCCGTCCCCCGTACGAGCATACTAAGCATACCTACCTACACAGGCGGCGGTGGTACAGCATGAACCCACATTCTCCCACATGGAGAGAACCATGCTGTGATCAATGGTACTAGCCTACCAGGGACACTTACACAATGATGGCGAGTACCGAGTAGTTGGGCAGGGCAGGCTGTGGGCTCCGTATATGCAAATGAGTGGCGCCTGGTGACATGCGGGTAAGCTATATCCTTGCTTGAACGTAGACTTGGGTACGTAGGAAGTCAACTAGTTACTCCGTACTCCGTAGTTAGTTTCTTACTAGATTGAATTCGAAGCGGCATCTACTTGAGCACTTGACGGGCGAAATGAAATTGATAGGAGGTTGCGTAGATACAAGATGCGCCGAGAGCTGAATCCGCTAAACAAATTGAGCATCCCGTTCGAAGAGGAGTTTACAAGTGCAGGATCCGGCTCGGTCATGGCCGAGTTTTGGCCCCTTCCTCTCTTCAGAGTGATCTCAGCATCATCACTTTGTATCAACTCAATACGAGTCCCAAATTTGGGGAATTGGGGTAGGTAGACCACTTGAAGGTTTGCAGCGTTGCTTTCGGCTATTCATGTGCGTCGGTGGACCGGCAATCTGCCCGTAGTTTGCCGGTCCACCATTTGCCTCAATTCATTCCTCGTCAACCCGGAACCAATAAGCAATTCCATAGGCCCGTGCACTGGGGTTACAGTCTTGACTTCGCACTTGCTCTCCCAAAATGGAAGTAGTTTCGTCTGTTATGATCTATTCTACGGAGTGCTCGAGCCCAAAAACTGCCGACAACCAACCAGACCCCGGCAACGCCAACAAGAGAGTGCCCGTCCATCCATGCAATAGTATCAGCGTTCGGAGAGCTAAATAAAAAATGCTATTAATATACAAAAATTGCCACTGAAGAGTTTAATTACTATGTGTACGTCACGTCTCCCCATCAGGCATCCATGCCGTTCATTTTGTCCCCTTTCCGCGAATTGGTGTCGCCGACATTGGTCCGGTCCTGCAGGACGTCGTGTGGTACATCATCTCGGTTCTCTTCAATGTCAATCATCTTCTCCATGAAGGAGATGTAATCATATTGTGGTTGTCCACGGTCTTGTGACATGTCTGGCCCTTTATGCGAGGGCATGATTTCGACCAGCTTGTCAATGACTTCGTCCGGTACCAGACTATGCCGTAGGTCCATCTCTGTGACATATGGTTTGCCGTCGGCAACTTCGCGGAATGACTGGAACACTTGTTCCGCTGTGTTTTGATCCTCGGTAACGTCCACCATGAATCGAATGAACTGCTCAAAGGTTACCTCGTCGCGCCCATTGGACGTCTCCATAAAGTAGTCATGCATCTCATCTTCAGAGAAGACCAGTCCAAGTGAAGCAAGGGCAGCGCCAAACTCCAGCTCATGCAGCGAATTCGAATCGTCTCTGTCAAAGTGCCGAAACACACTTTCAAACTCCTCCAGCTGAATGGGGGTGAGGTTGGTCATGTTTCGAGCCACCATTTGGTTCTCCAAAAAGGCCGACTTCTTTTGTACCGATGATTTTACAAGTCCCAGCTCGTATGCTAATTCATCATAAGTATACGTTGTAAAGTCGTTCTCCTCAATATTCGCCTCGTAGCATTTTGCATCGACAGCCTCTATCGCTTCCAGAAATTGGTCCATCGGTGCCAAGCTGTTGCTGATCTGCTTGGCATGATGCCATTGGTCCTCTACATCGCCATCAAGGCTAGAAATAGCTACTTGTATCGTATTTAGAGCCTTTGCAAAGTGATTAGCTTTTTCAGCAAACAACTTGCGAAGTGCGTTTTTGATGCTATACGGGTTGTTAGTTTTGGTTGACGCTATAATGAACACATAAGAACCCCAGGGCACGATGCACTTACTCGCGAATCGTCTCGTTGATCAACTGTGCCCGCGTCATTTCTGTCTTTGTCAAAGTTTTCCATTCCAGATCCAGCGTCTCCAGGTTCAATTCAGCAGGCGGATCGTACGGCCGCAATCGATAGGTTCCAAGCTTTGTTTTGATATTGCCGAGTAGCGTAGCGAGATCACTCTTCTCAGCAACCCATACTCGTTTTTGGCCTCTCTTGTAGCCGGCAAAGTCCTTGGCCTGGGCCTTTGCATCAGCATATGTTCCCTCAAACTTGGCTAGCTTCCACTCCTTCACCTGGAGTCGCAAGGCTTCCAGAAGCTTCTTCATTCTTTTCTCATAGGCGCTTTGCATTTCCCAAGCGCCCTGCATATTATTGACAAATTTTTCCACCCGTCTACCAGCATTCTCGACTTTTTCCATTTGAGAAAAAGCATGGAACCAGTAGGCGATGTAGGTCATCAAACTCCGCTCATCAGGTTTAGCTACGTCACACACGTCTTCGACATCCAAAAGCCGTGGAATGCCGATTTCCTCGTTTGCGATGTCAAACGCAAGCTGCATATTTCCACGGTGATCAGACTTATCCAGCGAATCAAAGTCAATCAAATCGGGTCGGTGAATATCGAGCAACGCGCAAAAAGCAAGTCCGTCGTTCCAACTTGCACTGAAGTCTCGTACTTCAACTTCGTCATAACAAGCAGTCTTTCGTTGACACCATAGTAGGAGTCCTTCCTTGGCCGACATACCCTCTTCATTGATGTCGCTGATGGTAAATCGAAGAATCAGAGTCCAGATAAGCCCGAGAATAATCTTGCGGTTACCATCGACGATGTCCTCAGCACCAATATTTGTCATTTGAATACCTCTGCTTTTAATAAACAGCAGCGCAAGATTGGCATTCTCGAACTTTTGTACTCGTAACTTTGGTTTCGAGGCATATCGGCCAAGGGATTCGTTTGAAAGTGATTCGAGGAGATGGATAAGCATGACCTAATATGTGGAATTTAGCTTCACATCGAATTTGGGTTTGGCAAAGGCCAAACAAGAGAGAAGGATGCCGACTTACACCATCACTGAAGTCGCTAACAAGATCCTTGACCTCAAGGTCTCTTGATACCAGTTTTGTATTTAACCTGCATTGCACAATCTCCTGGTAAGCCAATAGCTCTTTTCGTCTGTAATTTTCCCGTCCAAGTAACGGGCAGCCTCGGCGTATAGCAGCCTGCAACATACCATTTTGTAAAAGTCTTTTGTTGGACATTAATCCATCTTTGTTGTTCTAAAGTCGACATCTTGGCCAAATTGAGCTCGTTCGCAGGCTCCAACGCAGCAAGAGCGTCAGCGGTGCTATTATTGCTCGATGATCGTGATCGATGATTCCAATGCTTCTTTGAAGATTTTATGTGCTTTGAATCCGTGCCTGTTAGTGGCCCGTCACCTCTTGACCGCTGCAGACGTGCAGCATGCAGCTGCTCCCTATTCCGCCTACTCCGCCTGGCGGGGAGAGAGGACCGCGCTGGAGGCAAACGACGGGGGTTGACGGGGACAGTATGGCTACAATCACACTCAGTGACACTTGAGACTGTAGATATAGTTGACAATGTCGAGGACCTGGGCGATGTTGATGCTTGGGATGATATGTCATGGGCAATGCTGTCGTGGGGAAGGCCCCCGTTAAAGTGGCTGCATTCTTGTAAACAAAATTTGGTGCTCTGGCCAGCACATTCCAGGTTGCCGGGCGGCGGTGATGTGCTCCGCTGGGCAGTGACATTGCCGCCAGAAGCACCTGGAGCCGGCGCTGCCATTGGACAGTACTGAGATTATCGACGGGTTTTAGTGGCTGCAGAACGTTATAGCTCCCCACTTGGGCTCATCCAGACCCTTGAAGCTTGATTTGCCCTCGTGTTATTTCCCTCCCCGCTTTCGCAGGAGGCGTATTTGGTCTTATGTCTGTGAAGTTTTTAGTTGTTGTTATTGTTGTTGTTCTTGCGCATACACCTGGAGACGCCTAGATTGTAGGGAGTATGCTCTTAGGACAGATACGAGGCGGTCCCGGAGTAAGGTTGGATCAACGAATGCACACGACTGCCGATCGGGTTAGAACGTGTCTGCAAATATCATGTCGATCCCGTTAAAGGCAGCTGATGATAATGGTCATTAAGAGAACGATTCTCTGTATATTTTGAAAGTTGGCAGCCATTGGCGATGGTTCGTGTTTTGTATCTTTGTCGCGTAAATGGATTGCATTACTTTGCACTCCCATTGCCTCAATGGCGGGGTGCCAATCAGTATCAGGATCAAAGCCAGGTTCATGTTTATGCGCATCAAACTGACAGTCCTGACCCTTTGGGTTGCCTCCTGTGCCCAGTTTTGGAGTCGCCTATCGTGTTAACTTGGAGATTCATGCCATCTATTTTTCGTCCAGTGATATGGTGGCATCCTGGATCTGTAACATGACTAGGCCGGCTCTGTTTGTATCTGAAACCAATCGTCCCAAAAGATCGATAGCCCCCAGTTCTATATGCTCATATTTTGGCCCGTATTGACTGCGCCATGATCGGCATCAACTCTAGAGAAAGGGGGGGGGAAGGAGGGGGAGGGGTTGATTATGCGTAAAGCCCTAGTTTACGTCTCCTTTACTGGCAACTTCATTGAATATTTGGGTGGTGTGGCAAGCTGTGTTGAGGCTCCACGCATCGTGCAGTTTCGAAAAGACACTATGATCATCCTAACCTGAGGTGCCTTAGTTAACCTCCCTTCTCTAGATAACGCAACGTCTACGTCGTTTGATACGTGTTTCAAAGATGTACTATTTCTCTGCTGTCCAATCAGGTATCTAATAAGATGCTGAATAGGGGTAATGAAGATAGCCTGCATTGTCCTACCCGGGTACTTGGGACGACAACGAGTTCAACATATTATCGCCTTTTGTCCAGTTTTAGTAACTATCTCATGAGGGGTTATTTGATTATAATATAAAAAAAAGCGCCAATCATAAAATAATACCGATACATCTTGCGTTGAGGTTTCATGGCCACGAACTATTTGTGTAGGTAAGGAGCGGATTGCTAGTAATGTGGTATATATTTTACCGATACATCATCTATTGAACATGATTATCTTACAAACTCGCTAAACTGGAGCAGTTGCCACTCATTTCCGGACCTTCTTTCCAACCGGTTGTTTCGACTTTGACCGCAACGCATATCTCTCCTTCTTCCACGCTGATACAAGATGGTCCACACTTCCCATATCGTGCTTGGGCTGGCGCATGTACGTCAACCGGGCTCTTCTAGCTCTCTTCGGCCGGCGGTAGATAATATCAATGCCTGTCACAGTAGGGCTGTAGATTTTGAACCACGTCTCCACGCTGGTCTTCATCATTTGGCCTCGTAGAAGGATGGCGGTATCGGCACCACGTCGACGGATCTGGATGAAAACCCCCGAGAAAGGTTCGCCAGCCTTCGTGGTTGCCATGAGGACGTCGCCGACTTTGGCGCTATCGGCGTGGTCCTTCGAAAACAGGCGTGTCCTGGCACCCGTCGGGTCTAACTGAGCAATTTGCTGCTGGCGTAGGATAGGCATTGGGTCGGGGTGTGTCGATCGAACAGACTGAACTTGAGGCCATACTTGGAATTTTTCGACCTTTGCATGAGCCGCTCCTGTTAAACATTATTAGCATTTGTAGTTGCGCGGCAGGACCCAGACATGTCGTACTCTGCCTTTCGGTGATGACACTTTTGGTCGATGAATGATGAACTTCACTGTTTGTGGCTAGGCTGCGCTGCGCCGTCCTCTGCTGTCTTGCCTGTCGAAAGACTGCTTTGAGACAGCCCATTGGCCGCCTCGCAGGTGCAAAGTTCATCATGGCTGGTGACGAACGTTGAATCAGCGTTTTTTTGGCATAGGAAGGCGACGGAAAGTCCAAGGTCGCAAAAGCTCCATCACAATGCTCTCCATCAAAACCCCTGATTGGCCCGGCACACCCTTTTCTCTGACCCACTTCTTGCGACCACGCCAACTTCGGAGACCTGCAATCTACACCAAAAAGTTTCGGCCACCGCATACAACATCATATTCAACAATGTCGAATAGGCCGATCTCGTCTGCTTTGCGGTCATTAGGACGCTGCGGCGGGTCTACGTCGAGCCGTGCCAAGATTTCCTATCGACAATTCAGCTCGACAGCTCCCAATGGTATTTTGTTCCGGCCTTGCACCTATTTGGCTGTCGTCAAGCTAACCCTGTATTTCTTATAGCTGTGCGAGCAGTGTTCTCTGAAACCGACAACGTCGACCTGAACAATGTCCTTAACACCATTCAAGAAAATATTATTTTGCCAGCCCACCTTCCAGAGAAGCAACGCAGAATCGTCTTCGACCCTAAGAAACGATCATATCTGGAACAAAACCCAATCATAATCGAAGTGGATGGACTGGAACACAAATTCTCCTCAATTGACCGATTTAAGGGCATCGAGAACTCTAAAAAAGCCCTCTCTAGAGCTTTGGACAGTATGCAGACTGCTGAGGACTGGGCTAATTTGGGAACACTTCTGGCCGGATACAAGAAGGCTGGTATCAAGTTAAAGGCTAATCATTGGGGCAAGATTGTACGCCTTGCAGGAACGAGGGGTCAGATCTATACGATCATAGAATGTGCGAAGCAATCCGATAAAACTGGACTTGTCCTCAAGTCACCAGAAGTTGTCACCCGGGTCCTTGCCTTTGTGAACAACAAGATCACCGAGAGCGCTGGGAATGCGACCGAGACCAAACAAGCATTGAAGTGGTCAGAATTGGTGTTGGACCTCTTGCAAAGACCGGAGCATGCCGTATCAAGTCAACAAACACGGGACAGATTGCACTTTTCACGACTTGTTCGTGGGATGACTCTGTTCACGCGCGCGTCTGCTGTCAGTACCGGCTCGGCCTCAGATCGCGATACGAACCTGCTCAGAGATGAAGTGGCGCTGTTGACTTCACTTTGGGAGAATTCCGTCAACCAGGATCTTTTGAAGGTTACTGAGTTCGCCAAAATTAACCCTGATCTTGAACGAGGCACCAGCCACAATGGCAACCACACCCCACAAGCCCTTAATGGAAGTGCTTACGTCCAAGTGCTCGCTCAGAACATAAGGGGTATCGAGGTCACGCAGGAGGTGTTGGGAGAAGAAGCCAAGGCCCTGTCTCCCATTTTGAACACCCTGAACTTGCATCTTCAGGATTTTGCTACCAAGAGTCAAACGAGAACCGAGGGCTGGGCAGATGAGTACGAAAAGGTCTTTGGTGGGCAGCCTACTTGGCCGGCTGTTCCTAGTAAAGCTACAGAGGCATGAAAATGACGTGGATAATAACTTCAGGATGTACTCTACACATTTATGTACCATTTCTGTTATCTTTTATTATATCCTCTTGTACAATAAGAACACTGCTTTCTAGGGCAAGACGATGTACTTTTCCAAGTGTTTGGGAATAGCCCCCAGGAGCTTCTTCTCCGCCAACCATTTGCGGCTAAAGAGACGGTCAGCGTATCGATATGCTCCATCGCAAAGCATGGTAACGACTTTGTGGCCCTTGCCGAGCTTCTCCGCAACCTCCTTGGCAGCAACTACGTTGAGAGCCGAGCTGGCGCCGAGGTAAATTCCTTCTTCATCTAGACATCTGTAGACCATTTCGATGCTCTTTTCATCCGAGATATGCAGCGACCCGTCTAGCAGGTCAATATCGGGCTGCAGGTTATCTGTGATACGACCCTGACCAATACCTTCTGTAATGCTAGATCCTGTTCGCTCAATCAACTTGCCACCCGAGCTAATATAAGAGTGCAAAACGCTACCCGGTGGATCGGCTAAGAAGCTCTTGACCTTGCCGCCGGAAACGTCTTTTAAATATCTCGTGATACCAGCCAATGTGCCTGCCGTACCAGTCGAGCAAGTAAACGCATCCACCGTACCCTCGGTCTGAGCCCATATTTCCGGCCCTGTCGTCTCAATATGCGCCCGTCTGTTGGCCGTGTTATCGAATTGGTTTGTCCACACAGCATTGTCAAGACGCTCCGCATGTCGCTTCGCCTGGTGATTGTAGTTCTGGGGATTATCAAACGCGACAGCTGGCACGGGGTATACCTCCGCGCCGAGGAGACGCAGAAGGTCAATCTTACCCTGCGACTGCGTATTGGGCATGTAAATGACGAGCTTGTACCCGCGGGAGCGGCAGACGTGGGCGAGGCCAATTCCCGTATTGCCGGCCGTGCCTTCGACGACGGTGCCGCCGGGATGGAGAAGCCCTCGTTCTTCGGCGTCTTTGACGACGTAGAGAGCTGCGCGGTCCTTGACTGAGCCGCCGGGATTCATGAACTCGGCTTTGCCTAGGACTTCGCAGCCGGTTTCCTCAGAGAGTCTGTTCAGGCGGATGAGGGGAGTGTTGCCAATTGCTTCCGTTTTGAATTGATTAGCTGCCAGGGTCTTGAAAAGATCGCAACAGGGTGGCCGATGAGAAACCATACCTCCAGTGAGACCCTTGGAAATACCTTGGGCTTTGGACACGGCGAGCGTGTAGGCGCTCGGCTCAGTGGCTTTGGCTGCGGCAACAGCGAGCCGTACGGCGCTGCGTTGAAACATGGCTTCCCCGTCGAAAAGACTACGATGTAATAATAGCGACTGTGTGGTTTAGCTGGGCGGTTTGCCAAAGGGCGTTCGGGACGATAATTGAACAGAGTAATTTGTAAGCTACGATATCGGCGGCCGGGTCGTCGTCGTGATGAGCTGGGGCGACTTCCGCTGTGGGGAGCGGCGCAGGGTGCGATCACGTCATTTGTGTAGGCCGCACTACTTATGTACAAGGCTAGTCAGGCTAAAATGTCCCAGAACCGTCAGTGTGCCATTGAACAACAACTTTCTGCGTATTTTATTTAGCTGTGTAGGCCTGGTGAAGACATTCTTGTTAGTAAGCTTCTACTGTCTGTTCAATTGAGACTTTTCGCAGTCAGATCTTTGCATAGAGAATGTGCCGTAAGCTCTAGGGCAGGTGGCAGCTAGCCTGGATTATCCTCTGAGCAAACACCCCTCCCCCGCGCCGAGCAATCCCCAAGGCCGGCATCTTCGTGAACCTAACCGTGTTCAGGAATCAGCTTATCCCTAACGATACCGGCTATTCAAAAGGTCTTCTGGCCGAATGTGATTGCCGAAATTAATTCGACTTTATAAGTATCGAAGACTGTTTGATGTATGGCTTTGGATAGTAAAAGTATGCAGCTCTTTGGTCTCCCCCTGCTCTGCTTTGTTCGCCCCCTTGCTTGTCATTCTTTGTTTTATTTTCACTTCTGTTCTTCTGGTCGTCTGTGTGTCAGATATTCGGGTTAAAGCAAGAGTGCATCTAAACATGTTCAATAAAGGGCTAAGATGTTAGTTTACTTTCCCCAAGCTGGTTGCGGATCTCATTGTCATATAAAGTCTGCCAGCGACGAGAACAAAGGCTCGGGAATGTGGATCTGAAAATATGACAGGTTGATATGAAGTATAGTGATCAAAGTGAGTAGGCGTTTGATGATGAGAAATACTCTGTGGCGACTTGCTTGGAGCCGTTGCAAGCTAACGTAACGAAGAGTTTATTATGCAAGGCCCACTCTGTAAGCTCGCTGTACTGAGCTAGGCATTGGCGAGAGGGTTGTTGAAGATGATGAAGCTGATGAAGCTGAAAGGCAGGTCGACAAGGCAGAGTGTTGCCTTGTATTAACATTTTTTTTTCGTTTTGTCGTTTCCCTTCCTTTCCTTCCCTCCTTTTTTTTCTTTCCTTTTTTTTACCCATTGACTCATGCTGATGAGAAAGAATTAGATACCGGCATACACTGCCGCAGAACATTGAATCTCGATCTCAATTACGTAAACTAAATTCCCTTTCAAGAGCCCTTAGTGAAATCTAGATAACATTGTCCACAACGAGTGGACGTTTCTAGGCCCGTCCTAACTAATGTGGCTCCTGATTTTGGCTTCTTGTTATCCCTCTCGCAGACCAGATTTGCCGGAAAATAGCATCGCACTAAGACATTCCACTGCTACGCCCTCTCCGGGAACCATGTTACCAATCTGTGCATCTCACACCATTTACTCCTCTCGCGAAGACCGTCAAGAGCAGGGCCTGAGTACCACGCCGTATGCAGACGAAATCGAAGTTTGGCCAAAGATTTTTCACACATAATTCCCTTAAACCTGCACAACTCAGGGTTGCTCACGGCTTGCTTAGGGTGGTTCAGGACCGCTTAATGAGGCTCAGTGACTAAACAGGTTAAAACGGGAATGGCTCAGGAATCTGTTAGGAAAAGGGAGTGCGAAGACTTAGCTTTTCCCGCCCGCTCAAGCTGTAATTACACGTGCTCACAGCGTACAACCCACTATTCTAAATAATAATCAGACCGCATCACAGGCATCACAGGCCTCTCGATCATTCGAATTACCACTAAGACCATAGCTGCCGTCAACACAAGGCTCTGGAAGGCTGGCGCAGAGTGTACGGCGCACACACACACAGGCAGAGATAGAAGCAGCATCGCCAGGGACACGGACATCATTCCGTGTTGACAGTAACACTAGCGTGGTTCACTTGGGTAATTGTCTGGGCTTTGATGTTGGCATGAATAATAAAGAATGTTTAATTTCCAGCTGGAGAGGGAGGATGACAAGTGGTATTGATGAATAAAGCCAGAGCATGATAGTCTAAATCAAAATGATGTATTCAAGCTAGACGATATCAAATGTAATATTGAGTGTTTATATTTATGCATTAAATTTCACTATTCCTAATATGTCACCCCGCCGGCAGAGAGACTCCTCTAATAGTTATTACATGAGCGAATACAATTGTTGGAATCAAAAAGAATAGGTCATTTCATGTATATTGAAGATAGTGCTGATCATGATAATGGATAATAAGATGCACAATTCCTTCCCCGACAGACCCGTCAGAGTGCTTCAATTTATACCTCTTCTTCCTGCCTGTGAGGCCTCCCAAGTCCTCTTGTTTCCGTCGTATTCCATTATTTGCCATCGCAAGCCCTAGTGACAGCCACCGCGATATCCGACACAAACGCCATGTTAGCCAGCAGAGTGCCTATAGTCAAACACGAGCTGGGCCACCACCACCACTGACTGGGAGGCATAAGCGGCTTTTTTCCCGGATAATTAAAAGAACCCTCCCTTGGCCGCAAGAAGATGTTTACGCACGCACGCACGCACGCACGTGACTGTCGCTTGTCCTTGATTTGTATCACGGATGAATTTTCTGCTGGTGATTTATGGCTTGCAAGACGAGCCCGGGTAAGAGCTAACGCCTCTCTATCGGCACCTGCAAAAAAAGCAAACTCAATCTTCGCTAGTGATTGCCGGTATAGCACGGGCTTTAGAAGGATCTCACCAACGCATGAGGACACGGTTGCCACGTTGTTGCAAGATGGACAAATTGGAGTTGTACGAAGCGGAAACTCTTTATCCATTGAATGAGCCGAGAGATATTTAAAGTCAGATAATAGAAGCATGCTAACAGCGTATTAACTGGCATTGATTGGTTACTTGAGAATAGACATTTTACCCATGCATATACTTATAAAGGATGAGAAGGGGTAAATATACTGCTATAAGCTTTGTGTTAGCATAGGGCTAACATGTTTACCTCTCTTCTGTTATTCAAACCCGATTTTGCTATTTATTTTATCCGCCTAATTATTGAGGTAGAGATAAAATAAGGCTAAAAATGACACACGAAGAACAACCCCGATTCTTGCATTATTTAATCCGCCTAGTCATTGGGGCGGGACGCTCAGAGGCTGTAAATCAGGCACATGATGAACTGCCACACTCTATATATTATTCTATAATAAGATAACTGTCTTATGTTTTTGGTCTGAGGTGGAGAAAAAGGCCAAGCATCGGCGGATCTTGCAGGACAGTTCGGTTTCGCAAAACCTCTTTCGTCGATGGTTTCCGCATTTGAGGTTCATTCATTCACTTTTGATAATAATATTTCCGCAACGTAGGGCATCCATCGATCCAGCTTATCTTTATCAGCGACATAGCGTAAGATACTAAAAATCCACTGAACATGTGTCGGATAAGAGAGGTTATTTACAGTTAACTGGAAACCGGAGGAATTTGGTCAAGACCTCGATGAAGCCATCAATGCTCCCAAAGAAATAGCTCCGAGAATTTGAGAACCATTAAACAAATCGTGACTTTTTAATTTATTACCATTCACAGCACAGTTTTGGGTCATTTGTTTGAAAATTCTGCAGATATTCAGTGATCGTGGTGGATTACGGTGAGATACGTATGCAAAAGCTCTATGAATCGGCTGACTGGTTCATGTGATTGTCGGCAAAGAATACCGTTTGCCTCTTTTCCTTGGCACTATCGATAACCACGACCTTGTTGAACACATCCACCATATACCCGTTGTATTCAGGCAGCTTTAAATTGAAACTTTATCTATTGATAAATAAGGGGAAACTAATACTTTTGGTGTTAGCATCATCTCGCCACCCTGACTATGCCGTTCATAACATTAGATCCCTTGTGTCCCTCTGCTGCTAGAAGCTTTATCATATTTTTGCCTAGTCCCTTGTTCTTCTCTGCTGTCTTTAATACCCCCTCCGTAATCTTTACCTCCCCTCCACGCTGCTCTAGCAGGACTTGCATAACATCGCCAGCATAAGGACTCCCTGCTGCTGCTATTACTACCGGCTCTGTGATCTTTACCTCTTCCCCACGCTGCTCTAGCAGCAGTTGCATAATCTTGCTAGCAAAATAACTCCCTGCTGCTGCTATTACCACCGGCTCTGTGATCTTCACCTCTTCTCCACGCTGCTCTAGCAGCAGTTGCATAATCTCGCTAGCAAAAAGACTCCCTGCTGCTGCTATTACCACCGGCTCTGTGATCTTCACCTCTTCTCCACGCTGCTCTAGCAGCAGTTGCATAATCTTGCTAGCAAAATAACTCCCTGCTGCTGCTACTACCACCGGCTCTGTGATCTTTACCTCTTCTCCACGCTGCTCTAGCAGTAGTTGCATAATCTCGCTAGCGTCATAACTCCCTGCTGCTGCTATTACCACTAGCTCTGTGATCTTTACCTCTTCTCCACGCTGCTCTAGCAGCAGTTGCATAATCTCGCTAGCAAAACGACTCCCTGCTGCTGCTATTACCACCGGCTCTGTAATATTTACCTCTTCTCCGCGCTGCTCTAGCAGCAGTTGCATAATCTTGCTAGCGTTATGACTCTCTGCTGCTGCTTTTACCACCCGCTCTGTGATCTTTACCTCTTCTCCGCGCTGCTCTAGCAGTAGTTGCATAATCTTGCTAGCAAAATAAGTCCCTGCTGCTGCTATTACCACCGGCTCTGTGATCTTCACCTCTTCTCCACGCTGCTCTAGCAGCAGTTGCATAATCTTGCTAGCAAAATAAGTCCCTGCTGCTGCTATTACCACCGGCTCTGTGATCTTTACCTCTTCTCCACGCTGCTCTAGCAGCAGTTGCATAATCTTGCTAGCGTCATAACTCCCTGCTGCTGCTATTACCACCCGCTCCGTGATCTTTACCTCTTCTCCGCGCTGCTCCAGCAGCAGCTGCATAATCTTGCTAGCGTCATAACTCTCTGCTGCTGCTATTACCACCCGCTCCGTGATCTTTACCTCTTCTCCGCGCTGCTCCAGCAGCAGCTGCATAATCTTGCCACCAGAATATCCATTGCTAGCCGCGGCCATGGCTACTCTCTCTTCCACTTCAAAATCATCACTCAGTTCTTCTAGAAGCAGTCTGATTATTTCTGCGTCGATAAAATGACCCCTCGCAGCCGTTTGTAGCACCTCGTTTGTTATGTCAACTTGACCTCGGCGCTCGTCCAAGAGCATTTGTACTATCTTTCTCCCGTGGGTTTGATTCTCTATGGCTGCATATAGTACCTCATCTGTCACTTGTATTTCTTCTTTTGTTTTCTCATGATGTAGTAGTTCTTGGAAGACTCTAAAACCTGACCTCGCTGCCTCGACTAAACAGTCGTCATTGAATGATCCAGATAGTTCTTCAAATTTATCATCTAATAACAGAACAGTATAAAATGGGAATCACGACAGACCCAGTTTCCTGTCTTGAACAGGTTCCTGAGCTGCGGCTGCTTTAACCTGATTAGCGCCTGAGCTTCAGTGAGCCGACCTGAGCAGCCCCATGAGCAGCCCATGAGCAGCCCTGAGTTGCCCTGAGTTTGTGATTACGTGTCCAATTTTGCTGCGCCTCTCTTAAACGTAAAAGAATTACGCGTCCACCATGTATACGCCATTTCAGACCCGCTGCATCCAGAGAAAGACCAGCCATTCACCAATGATAGACGCATGAGTAGCAATATTCTCCGCTATTCCGATGATTGCCTAACTTCAGTTCATGGCGTAGCTCCACGTCATCGTCCGATAGTGGTACGATAGAAACTCACAGAAACTCATAGAAACTCATAGCGACAGGAGACCTGCTCCAGCATTTCCTCTACCTCGAAATTGGTCTGCGGCATCCCCGCAATCACAACCTGCATCAACAACATCCCGTTCGCCAGAGGGTCTATGCAGTTATCACGAGCTATGAACAACTTCTAATCGAAGATGCTCTATTAAAGTGGATGAAGTGGGTAATGGCGATAGCTATATAGTAATTGATGTCGTGACGATAAGTACCCTCTGAGAAAGCTTTAGGTGGAAAGTCATTCAGTTGCGTCCATAATAGCCTTGCTAGTATCGAGAGCACTAATCACCGGGTATAATGCCGAATTTAAGTTGATAGAATTTTATATACAATATTAAATGGCGCTAGAGCAGGTAACGCCTAGGGGAGCCTCTACAGCTGGCCAAGGATAAATGCGTCTAGGGTTGCAGTATGCAATGGTCTTTGATGACTATAAAGAAATTCAGAGTAGGCAATTCTGGCCAAGGACTTCAGTTAGGAATGCAGGAGAAATTCATTATCTTAAAGCTTCCCATGTCGTTCCCAAGACGTACAGAAGTCTTAAATAGTAACGCTGAAAGAAATTGTTGTGCTAAATATTAGTTTTGTTGACTATATAGAAGAAACGGAAATTCTCCTTAGAACAATATCTTCACCTGCACCTTACTTCTTCCGCCGGCGGACCCTTATAATTTAGTCTCTAATAATGTTACATCAAGTCCTTGGCGATGCTCTGTAGACACTATAAACTTCTAAATGCAAGCATAATGGCACAGGCGTTAAACAATCCTTTCGCTGATATATGTCTCTACTAATTCTCTCGTAAGTATGCTTTAGCAAAGTATCTGCAACAGCTAATGGTTGAAGTTTATGAACAGCTTGGTCAATCCAGCACTAGTGATGGAATGCCTAGTGCATCACTCAACACTGTGCACAGTACCTCATTAGTCTCCGCCCTAATAGCCTGCCGCTTGCTAACTAGCTCCTTTGGTTCTTTGTGTTTTTCCAGGGCTTCAAGGATCGCATTCTCTTGCCGGGCTAGTTGGCCCAATACCAGGCTGGAGAGCTGAACTGTAGCTTTAGCAATATCTAAGAAAGTCTCGCATCCTAGTAGCCGTAGTTCGCGCTTTCGCGTCGCTCGATTAGCTATTCTGTGCTCTCAATCAAGTTTTTCGAAACTTAACCTTCCCTCAATTTCTTTAGTGGTAAAACAAGGCATTTGACGACCGTCTCTCTTCACTTTTATTACGTTCAGGGAAACGGACTCTCTCAGCGGCATAGTACGCCATCCTGTTGGCTGGAGAAGATATCTGTTGGATTGGCTCCTATATTATATCGCACGTATAGAATCTGTGTTTGTCACTGTTAGCTAGCACTTTAACGTTCAGAGGACTGCAAATACAAGGCAATAGCATTTTTGCAACTACTCGAAATCATAGTCTCTGAGAGTATGGTGTCCATTTAAATACCGAGTTCCCAAATCTGCACAGGACACAGATGTCCAGGGTTTGGTATTAGTCCTTCCACCAAATGGGTCTCCACACCAGGGCTTCGAATAGTAACGCCCCCTAATAGTCTAGATCGTTTGGACTATTAGTCTACCTTTTACAATATATTTAACATATTGTTGTTTTGAACAAAATTGTGATGGATCTATTTAAAGCAACAAACAGCAGTAAATGGCTTGCTGATATTCATTTTCAGTGGTTTTAAACTAGAGAAAATAGCTTCTTTGAATATATTTTAGACTAATAGTCTATACGGTCAGGATTCTTGGGAGCCTGCTCCACACTTGTTTAGCACATTTGAGCATGATAATATTAGAATGTTTGAGCCATCCTCTTTGACGTATTTTGAACCATTATAATGATGTTTATGATGTGCTGCAATGTATCTGCAGTACCAATCTAATGCAAAGCGACGCAGATTTTAGGCGGGGTTAGCACGCTTTAATTCGAGGAGTTGCAAACTCAAAGCCACCGCCATTTAGTGAGGCAATGCACTATCATCCACCCTTAATTTACGAACGCTCACACCTTCCTCGTGCCTGTTCTCCCTGTTTGATTCATTTTTTGAGCTAATTTGAAGCTGTCTTTTCCTTTCTCAGACATAGTAAATTGGATGCCTTACTAAATAAATTCATGTTAAAAAGCTTGGTTTATTGGTATAGAATGAAAACAATTTGCGCCCTAAATACAAGACCCTTTTCGATTTTCAAGGATCGGCGAGATAACATTGCTTACGGTACTTTCGGGTTACACGCTGACAGTAATCTTAGTCAAAATCGACCACAAATTCACGCCGGCTGTAATTATCATCTACCCAAACCCAATTCGCTGCTGCTGTAGTGTATACAGCTAGCAACATGAGCCGTGCGCTAGCATTTGTTGCGTTATGTGCCTTTCTGGACATTTGGCAGCAATTTCAACAGTGTAAATCGGCAGAAATAGAAGGATTGTATTGAATAGATGACTTGTGTAGCTGATGATGATGAAAGTGATGATTCTGAAGAAGTTGATGACCTTCCTGAAGAGCCCTGAAAGCCTCTTATTTATAGCCCTCTCTTCGTTCTATCGTCGGCCTCGCCGTCGAACACACCGAAGCTACGGCATTCCCTAGTCTTCGGCGTCTCCTAGCACACTTATCAGAGGTTTCTAGATATCTATGGCACTGATTATCCTAACAGAAGCAATTTTCGTCCCAACAGCATTATCACTGGGTCAGTTCAGTCTTCAATCACTTCAAATAATCCGACAATTAATGGGAAAATATCGACTTACTCTATAGCAATAGGCGTCGCTGCTCAACAATTGATTCATCGGGAGCACCCTTGGCAACTGAGAGTTACGTCATGTTTAAATTTCAAATCTCATGCTCGATGGATTGCTAAGAAGATGGCCTGCGGTAAGGAAAATTGTAGGGACTTTTCTTAGATTCCACCCTGCCACAAACGGGGAGCATCCAATGCAGGAAGACCTAGCTTTCACAAGACGACGAAGGGAACAAAGCTCAACAACTATGGTCAGCTGAAGAATGACATGAATCCAATCAAATAGTTCCATACTTCCAAATATCAAGCTTGCGACAGTTCAATGTCATCTGTATGGTAACTCCTCACGAAACCCGATTTTGAAGCCCACAGCGACTGAATAGCAAAATGGAGCGATCGAATTTCGAGTTGCTAGCAATGACGGAGAGGAATAACTTACAATTTATCTCAGTAACCTTATATACGTCTACTGCAAGCAGCTTTCCAATATGCATAAAGCGTTTATTGCACGTCTTATCTATGACCGCAGGCGTCTCTTTACCCACCATTATTGAATTGCGTCATGAGCATATAAAGCAATTTGCAACAGCAGTTTTGAAGCAAACATAATCCAGAGAGAATTGGCTGATTCTGGCTAAAACGTGGTGACTGAAGAATGAAGAATCTGAACTTCCTGAAGAGCCCTGAAATTCTCCTGCTTTTGTCAACACTCGAAAATCCCTCAATTTAGCTGCCTCGAGCGACAATATTGTGATTAAGCCTCCTTTATTTCATGCGCCTTGAACCTAGCTATTTATGGCACTAATCTTACTGATAGAAACAATTCACGTCTCAATATACTATGATGAACTCGAAGTGATTGGTGTTACGACTTACCGACCCTTTGACCGCCAACCATTCCTCGCGATCCACAGCACTATTGAATAGTGTGATTCTTCTATTTGTAATATTACCTCGCAAGAACTTGGAAACAACGAAGCTTCAAACTACTGCATACCGCGAGCCGTCGTGGAATGTGAGTCTGGGTCGGAAAAGGCTATTAACGGCATAATTGGCCAACCAATCGTCTCAATTTCCATGTTGCTCTGCCACATATTCAGGATTTTTTCATGCATAAGCAGGTCTTTTCTATAGCCAAGAACCTTCCAGAGTTTTGTCCGCAAAATAAACCAGTCGGATTCATAGTCGTCAAAATCTAGCTCAGGCTCTTCAGTAGCTATCTCTTCAAAAGAATTTACACTAGCTTCGTCTCCTGCTGATTCGCTATCTTGATCATTATTTCCCATGTACTTGGAGTACACGTCTGCAGGGCATGGAATTTCCCGAAGCCTAGGGAATATCCTGCGCTATAACGTCATAATGCTCTTAGTTTTTCCTAGGCGCATTAATTATTCTGGATTTTTGAACAATATACTCTGGAGTTAAATGATTTCTAAGTGCAAGAGTGGGTTTATATTTGCCATTTGAGATAAAGACAGGGATAATTAAGCTTAGGGCAGATTTAGCACTATTAACTGCGAGCAGTGATGTGCAAGGTCTTAAAGCTTTGCACCGCTCAACCGAAAATTCAGGCCAAGCTCAAGAACCTGTAGGCGAGGGAGGGAATACATTAAATCTAAAAACAGGTCTTCTGCCTGTTCAGAGCTCCTAGTGGAGAGACCTGGCTTTATGCTAAACCTTTCTAACAGTGGGCAGCCACGTGCGATGTGCAGGATTGTTTCTAGATAATGAAACTTATGGCAAAACAGGTCAATGATTCGTAAATGCTGATACTTCGCAATCATTTCGATTACGCCTTTGGCAATGGCTGGGCTAGCTAATGGAAAATTTCTTATCCTGAGGATTCTAAGGTCTTTAAATTTTGGTAACTGCTCTAACCATCGCTGGTTCCACTCCTGGAGATATAGTGCCTTCAGCCTTGGCCACGAAATTTCCTAGCCATTTATTCCTGGCATAACGGATACGGGTTTCAAAGAGACACCCCTATCAGGTATGTTTAAAACCAACGCCTTAAGGTTTTGCTGTTGCTGAAGGCATGATAGGAGTTCCGTAAGAGGCTTTGGGTTGTTAGAGTGAGTTGAGTCACTTATTTTGTACTGACTCTTAAGGTGAAAAAATTGTAGATCGCACAAATTAAGCAGTCAAGAAAGAGCATTAATATCATTATAGGCAGCTGATTTATAGATTGTAAGGGCTCTAAGGGTTGAAAGCTTATCCTGTTAACGTTAGAACATTCCTTGAGTGGACAATCGTAGACTAAACAAAACTCACACAAGGGTTAACCAATATGGTAGAACAAGTAAAGCTTTCTAACAAGATCTGACAGTAAAAATTATTAATAGCTATGTATTCAACAGTTAGGGTAAGTAGGAGATCAGAAATAAGTGACTAATCTTGATTAATAAACTCAAAGGGGATAATGAGGCTTACAAGCTCTCTTCCTTGTGGATAAAGAAGTAGCTTAGCGTATCGGCGATAGCGCATCGTACGACACTTCTCATAGCATGCAAGTCTGGTATCTGGCATTGCTGCTTCGTCGATTGCCGGAGTTTCTGGGGAAAGGACGAGATGCTTCACCATGGTCATGTTACGAGCGAATCGCTCCGGAGATGCTGCAAAGAGATAGTCAAGCGATGCAATATCAGGGGTGCGAAACTGTATGTCATTCAAAGAGCCCCGGTATAGCTTCTTTATAGCTGCCCTATTCTAGATGCTATTCACACAAGCGTAGTTTAGAAGATTAGGTATTATGTGGACATTGTCGAGAACAAGTCCAATAATTTCCGGAAGAAAAAAAGGATTTAACATGATTTAACGAGACCCTCTAAGCACTAAAATGCACTACCGCTAAACTCAGTCAAAGAGTAGGTGTAGGATTGATGACGATCTTCGAATGAAATAGAATTTGTACTGCTGCTGGGATGCCACCAGTGGACAGATAAATCAGAGTAATAGTCCCGACCGCAGGAATTCATCCAACTTTGCTGTTCAGATTGTTAAAAAAGCCATGTAGATGCGAATGAAGGAGCTTGACGACTATGAAGACGACTGAATCCAATTAAATACTGGCCTGGTTCAAGTGGGTACTATAGCCAATCAGTTCGCAAGGACATGGTATAGGTTCCTCCACCAAACAGTTCCTAGCTAGGCCTAACGAAAAAAGTCAGTCGTTACAAAGTAACTGTCCCCATCCACCATCTTTCTGTATGGGTAACGCGCCTCTCTTCCTGGAAATTCAATTCATCTGATCTAGGTTATCCAAGAGAGAAGAAGAGGAAGAGGAATGCCCCGAGCGCGCCGTATAAAAGAGGCGCGCTAAGGTGGCCACATGACCTTGTCTACAATTGCTCGTATGCTTGAGCCGCAGGATGAGTGGGTGTCCAGGTGCCGACCAATCAGTCGCCCGCTCAGTGCTATCCACAAATAGCGGAGAAAGTCGGTCCATAATTGATTCCTCAGGCATCAAGAAAACGCTTCAGGCATAAAGATAATGCGCTGCAGTTTTGAGTCGCCATTCTGCCAGAGTCTACAGCAAAAGTCCTGTTAACGCCATTCTCATACCTTTCAATTGCATACCGATCCACAACCTGACATCTACTGCCTCTCAACCTTGATCCCTATCTGACCTTAGACGGAGACCTACCTCTTCTCTGCTCGCTGTCCTTTCGCATGCCCAGCTAAACAGTGTGATGGATATAAATCGGGCCGAACGGCAGGCGAAGAGAGTCCTGATCATGGTGTCGCGGAGAAGCTCGCAGTGGGAAAAAGCGTGGGCATTTCCCGAGGAACTCATTGTCATTGCACTGCGACTCGCACAGGAGAGCGGACTGCTTCCACAATGCGTGCAAGAGGACTCATCCGCAACCCGATTTCTGGCGAAGGAGAGGTGGGATGGTCGAATATTCATTGTGTTTGACGTCTATCACGACACCTACGACCCCGATAGAGCTCACATGCATAGCCAAGATAACCTGCCTGTGATTGAGGTTTATTTGAGTCGAAAGGAGGTCGCGAGGATGGCGGGCAAACCGACAGCGAACAAGGTCAATGGCGACGTCAGAGCTCTCCATAATGCGACTGGTCTAGGCAGCCGACCGCCCTTCAGCGTTGACCACAGCCAAGGGAAAGTGCCCTTCTACAATAACCCGCGATCTTCTGAGTCATGTGGCGTAACGGGCTTGTCTCTTGGTTAAGGAACATTAGGATTGGAACATGGTAACACAATTAGGAAGTTTCATTGCATTTGAGTGTGCTATTCGTCTAGAGTCTAAATCCGTCCCTACATTGACTCCGGCGTAGGGAGGCTGCACGAGGCACAAGTGTCGCTCACATCCGTCACATTGGAGCCGTCTACGGCGGGTCCGACATGCTGAGCGGATTGCGCGCAAGTCACGGTACGCTCAACCTTCATCAGAGAGCCGCACCGTCCACACGTTGTTCGCGTAAAGCGGCACATAATCTGGGAACTGTGAGCTTCTGACTGCCAGCGGAAAGGGGGCTGCTTACGGGCTTCGATCGTGCGAGAGTCGGCTTATGCCCGTTCTCAGCGTAGGTCTTTGGAGGAATGATGATGTTTAAATCCAGGAGGCGCTCAGCCTTACTATTGTTGTACTGGATTTGTGATTACTGAATTATTAAAATTAATGACGGCGGTTCTGTAACCTCTATTTATAAGAGATGGAATCTAATAAACTCTCACACCTGAATAACGAACACTGCGTACTCGTTTCAAGAAGCGCCCTGGGCATGCAATTCGCCAACCAACGTGCAGATAACAAATCTGCTGATACTCGTGCGACCACTAACAAGACCATGTCGTGGTACTCAGTTGGCACCGGCCTTGCAGGATGCCTGTACCAACTTGCATTCAAGGTCCATCGCTAGGGTTTGTGGGCTGAGTCGTAGGCTAAATCGCATTGAATGTTGGGTTGGAGATAGAAGTAGCTTGGCGATGGATCAACATTGGGTGGCCTGATCCTGCGTTGCCCCGCAGTGAAGATTAGGTCTGTAGAAGTAGTGCATAATTCACGCAACAACAAGGCCGACCAAAGCGCCTAACGATTGGCTGGCAACATCTCGGGCAAACGAATTGCCGACCCGTACATGCGCATGTAACATTCCTGCCCAATCAATCAGCTCCTTCGGAGCACCCTCGACTGCTACTTCTACCTGCAGCGCTAGTTCAAACGACCGCGACGCTGCGCCGTCCCTGGTGACTATCAGATCCCCTCCTTGTTCTCTCAATCTCGTCTCTCACAATGATGGGTCATTCATGGCGAGACCGCAGAATCGAAAGCGACAGCGCGCTGATGAGCCCTCGCGAGGCGACACCGAACCTTCAACAAAGAAGATCAAGACGAGAAGCGAAATCGAACTCGACGCTTGGGCGTCTTGGGAATACCCCCCCGAGTTCTGGGACAGATTGTCGAACATCAGCCTGAGCCATAGGGCTTTGAGAGAACTCAACAGACGGACCCGTGCTCCACATCGACATCCCTCTCCTCCAGCCAGTCCAAGCGGGCTCGTCCTATCACGTACCACAACCTCCCCGTCCCTCTCCCGATTCGCGAGGCACGGCGGTCCAGATTTGCTTGATCTTAGTGGGGTAAGTTCGTATGAGCACGGTCTACGAGGCGTCTCTCTGACGGGTCTGTTCAGTACCCTCATCCACCAATCGACCATCAATCCCTCATCGCCATGAGCGCGAGCCAATCTTCACGAAGCCGGAGGACCAGGTCCACAGATCCAGCTTCGACCCTCCCGACATCCGCGACGACCAAGACCAAGAAATCAACTCCTTATAACCGCGACTTTGATCTGCATCTGACGGAACATCTGGTGCATCCAGTATACTCCTCACAAGAGCCAGACTTGGGGGAGGTTATGGCGGCTATGGCTGTGCCGAGGCCGTCACTCTCGCCTTCCAAGTTCTCTGGTGACGCTTTCAGGGCATTTCGGGAAAGCGACGCCCGAGCAAAAGACGAAGACGACGTGCTGGCCAATGTCATCCCGACGATTCTCGGTCCGAGTCATTCCAGCCACTATTGCTCGAGAAACACAGTGTTTGCAAACCTCGAGCCGCTTACAGATGATACTATTGTGGCTGCCAAGCCGGATATCTACTATGGCGCGTACCCTGAACAGCTAGTTCGGCCCGCCCGCAACGAGCTCGCTAGTCACATCGTCCCGTCCACTATGGAGGACAAGCCCATGGCGCCCAACTTCTTCCTGGAAGCTAAAGGGCCCGATGGTCATGCGGCTGTGGCTACACGACAAGCTCGTTATGATGGAGCCATTGGATCTCGCGCTATGCACAGCCTGCAAAACTACGGTGCGGAGGAGCCTGAGTACGACGGCAAACCGTATACCTTGAGCTCGGTCTACCATGACGGTCATCTAAAGATGTACGCCCACCACGTCACAGCGCCGAACGAGGAGGGCCGTCCCGAGTACCACATGACTCAGCTGGATACATGGGGAATGATTGGGAATATTGACAGTTTCCGCCGGGGGGCCACCGCACTCAGGAACGCTCGGGACTTGGCTAAACAGCACCGAGACAACTTCATCCAGGCTGCGAACGCCAGGGCGACAGAGGAAATAGCGGACCACCAAAGCCGTGGCACTACTGCTACCGCAATACGGTATGGGGATTCACCCGATGAATTAGCACCTTCTCCTCACCACTACACAGCCGAGGTACGGCGCGAGGACTCACCTGATGAATTGGCGCTTTCTCGTCCTCATTATCTTTATGAGGGCTATGGTTCGCAGGACGCAAGTCAAGAGTCTGCTGCGCCGGGCCTTGATCCATTGGCGAGCTTCGCGACAAGTTTCACAACAAGCTTCACATCGAGCAGCTCGCATCGGACCCATCCCAAGCGGCAACGCAGCCAACGTTCCGGTCCACAGGTAGACGAAGCACCGAAGAGTCGAACGCGTCGCAAGAGGGTCGCCGATTTAGCTATGCCTGCTACGGAAGCCACGCGGGCAGATGCGACTGAATTCCTCTGGGTGGAAACCTATTGGCGCAACGGGAAGCTTTGTTTTAAGAATATGCGGGACCAAGAAGTTAAGACTGAGGTGAACAACTGGCTGGGACAAATATTGGATGATGGAACTGAAAGCTTCTACTGGCAGAATCCCAAGTCAGGGCGGGTGTTCTGGACAAGGGTGCTAGCCACGAAACCCAAGAAGAAGTGAAGCGGCAGGGTGGAGCGACCTGAAGTTTATAATGATAGTTGGGTGGATTTGGTTAACACCAGTGGGACATAGGGTAGCCGGCAAGTCTACGCAAAGGATAGATAGTTCTCGATTTTTCTGAGTTGGCGGAACCAAAACTATCTGTTTTATCTGCGCCTTGGCGGAGTGGTCGCAACTCCCGACTAAAGTCAGAGACGGCATTGCTGTGCGACCACATAGATGTCGAACTCACAATTGTGTGCGAGTTTCCCATAACCAGAAAGTCCAGTAACAGCGTTTTGAATAAACCACCTTCAATTAACCAGGCACGCGCGTCTTGAGCTGGAGCTGGGGCGTGCACGGTTGTGTACACTGCCCTCTCTAGACTATGACCTCCCAAAATACTCCTTGCACTGGTGCTCACTGCACCATCTCGCCGGCATTTCCAGCTCTGATTTTGTCTAAATCCACAAGATTTTGGCCATGTCCGCATTCTTGGTGTAGTAGGAATCTTGCTATTCTTTCCAGATCCCCTCTGTTTGCCTCTGGTGCTCGCTTATTCAGCCGGGTTAAGGGGTGCATTGCACCTTGCATCGTGCATTAACTCAGTTGCCCCGCCAAGGGGCCTTACTTCAGGAACCCCAGCGGGCCCCCGGCCTTGTTCATTCCTCAGAAGGGGTGAAAGACCGACCTGCGTTCAAAGAGCAAAGTGATACTCTCGTTACTTTCTATTGAGTACAGGCCCGACAGATTTATTTTCAGTGACATAATCCTCCAAGCCTCGTCCGATATCTCGGTGATTGTACCGACTAGCCCGTCAATATGCGCGCTATAGATTCGTAGCCCGGCGCTTGTCCTGGTTTATAAATAGTTCGCAGAACGAAGTTTAACCACAGTCTCCTTTCGGTATCCTAGCCTTAGTCTCCAAGTCTGCGTTACACGATTTCATGCACGAAATCTTTTGTAGACCAGACGAAAGCGAAGAAGCTTCTCCCACGAGCCACTCTTGAAGTTATCCCTCGTCAAGCTTACCGAATGCAATGACGAGCAGCACTTGAAGCGAGCCTAGTTATACGACCGACAAGGAAACGGATCTGCCGCATCTTCAATCATCTGTGGGTCAGAGGTGGTCGGTGCTACTTACTACCGGCCCTAACAACCTACAATCCTGGCCCTAAAACAATTCAGTCCTGAATTTGATTCAAGTGGGAAGTGTTTGACTCTTGGATAGATGGCAGAGGCTTTGCAGAAGTGCCCGATGGGCCATTGTGCTTGATCGAATCCTCACAGTAAATATCTTGCAACTTATATGACCCCACATGCGCGTCAATGTCTGTGCGTTGACCTCGAAGGGAGCATGTCCGCGCCAAGCAAAAAAAAATCGGAACTTGTGTGCCGCCGAGCATGAATTTAAGGTATTATCAATTATACCAGTCTACAATCGGGTATAAATACCCTGCCGCGTCTTTTGTATTTCATGGAGTCTCTTATCTCCTTTAAGTCGTTTTTTAACTCTTACCTGTACCTACTAGAAGCTGGCGGTCGCGCAACGATAGAACACATAATTCAAGCCTTTCTCATTCCCGCTTTTCCGCTGCTACATGCAATTGCGGTAGTTCCCGTGCATTGCTCAACACAAACCGTCCAGCTCCATGTCAGTAGAAAAGAATTTGAGCGCCTAATTCAAATGCTAGACTCATGGCTAAAGCTTGATCTGCTGCAGCATTGGAACCGAGTAGTAAGCTAATAGCCAATGCCTTTTGAAAGAAAAAACACATATCGGTGAGTTTTATCTTATGACCAGTTTGTTTACGTGCCGATGTCTTGGTTTTGTCATCTTAGGTCGCTCGGCAAGCCAGGTTTGTGGCTGCTCCTATCCTGACATCACTGGACAGATCAGCGTCTCATCTGCTAGTGGCCAAGCCTGACGAGTGAATTCTCGTCCCTTTGCACCACCAAAGACCCAAAGGCCCTCAAAGGGAAACCCGTCCATGATCCTTGCGTTTTTCTGATGGCATAGTCTGCAGTCTGCGGTCAGCGTGGTCCTCAGCACTTCATATAAACGTAGCCTAGACCAGTGGACGAGAGAGCTGGTCAGTCGCAAATCTTCCTAGCTTTGCAAATGTCATGAGGTTGAGATTTTCCTAGGTTCTCGGCCAGTACCTTGTAAAGTTAAGAGTGCATCAAGAGCCATTCGATTTATATGTTGGCGCAATGCACTTACATACAGGAGCGGGTCCATTCTGTCGGTCAGCTAAGCACATTCAAATATTTTCGCCTTGGTGCTGGCCGCCTGAACCCCACCACCATAGCTAAATACCAATGCCTGCTGCTGTGTTTAACGGACAAGTCTTTGCACCTCTTCTATGGCCTTCTATGACATTTACTACATTTAGATAGCTGCTTTAATGGCTCGCCCAGAGGTAAGTAATCCTGGCATTCGCCTTCGATTTTTGTCCTGATTTCCGTCGTAAAGTTCATCCTACATTTTTTTTGAAAGCCTGTCCTGATGCTCATATTTAATCTATTTGTGAGTCAATTTATACTGACATATCTCAAAAAATAGCAACCGCATCGGTATCAGTTATATAAGTGCAGCTGTAGGTCGACCAGATTTGCTAATGATTAACTGTCTGACAATAAACGTGAAGCCTTAGTTTACTGCCCAATTGTTGACACCTACAAATAAATTCTCTCGCATTATATACCATTTCTGGTGTGGAAGACTATTATGGTGGCATGAAGCTAGATCAGAATCCATTGCTTTGTGATGGCATTTGTGATGGCGGGTACAGGCGGCCAGCGTCGAGGCGAAAATATTGCAGGGTACGTTCCTAACTAACAGAAGGAACAGGCACATGTATGACCATCTGCCTATTAGATGCCTCTGCAACATTTCCATGTCATCGATGGCCGCTGGAGTCCTCAATGGGATTCAGCCATTGGCTAATGCCAGGGTTGCTATTTATCGTGGAGCTGAGCTATCTTTCACGTTTTTTCTCCCTGACAAGAAAACCTTTTTTTTTATATTGTCTCATTGATCTCATATACTATTTACTAATATCCTTAACCCTCTTCTAGTTGTCTATTTAATAAGTTTACCTTACTCGGGAAGGCGCGATTTCATAGACAAAAATCCACTTAGCAATTCGCTCAATAATATTCGTGACGAACAAAACACTCACCGCGAAGGTTCTTAATCAGATAATAAATACAGGTGCGTCAGGACTTCCACATTTAATCGTGGTAGTTATATGTTGGAATTTCTCGTCAAGCATACGAGCAAATCACGTGGCCACCCTAGCGCGCCTCTTTTATACGGCGCGCTCGGTGGCATTCCTCTTCTTCTTCACTTAATATACAGACCTAATTGAATTGAATACTTTTGCTTCACCTATTGCTTCGTGCAAGAACCTTTTGACGTCAAACTCAGAAGCACCCTGTGCTTCCTACATTATGGAAGGAAATTTGTTCATGTTACCGGCCTTCGATTTTTCGCAAATAGATGTTTTCAAAACCGCTTGAGATTCTCTGTTGGCTAACCTGGGTGATTTTCATTTTCGCTTTCAGAGGAGCGACTTCGATTAAAAGCAATTCCACCATTGTCGTAGCCAGTGATTAGACTGGCGCTAGATGCCGACACCTGGGCTGCATTGTAGCCCTATTTTGGTCAACTTTCACTTACTTCGCCGCTAGATCTCCCGCTGTTCTTTGAAGCCTTGGCACACTGCCGGCGCTGTTTCATACAGAGGAAGAGTCACGAAATATTGGACAGACATATGACGTAAGGTCGACAATCTGCTACGGGATAGAAGTAGAAGGTTGCATGCTCTGTCACAAACGAGCAGCTATGGATGTCATGATAAGTGGAATTTTCATTGTATTTTATCTAATTAATCGAGGGAGTTAACGATTATTTATGCCTTTTCAGAATGCTTCTTCCGGGTTCGTTATTCTATTGCTTCCGGCGATATCGTACGTTTCCGGCAGCATAGCACGCTTCCAGATGCATTGTATGTTTCCGGCAGCATCGTGGAAAATACACGATATTTTTTGACATGCTCTGTGCCTCCTTCCGTTAAGGTAGGGTTGCGTGCTAACTCTATTGACAGTTAGTAAGATCTACGATCCCCCAGCAGGGGCGAAACGCTGGTGGAGCATCACAAAAATAAATCCATCGCAAGTCAACCTCGATTATCAAACCTTTTTTGGACGCTGCGCTGAGTAGCAAGTGCCTAGCAAGATTATGCTGATTGTAGATTCTGCTATAGGCAGGTACTTGAAGCTATCTTTGGTGGCAGAGTGATAGCCCGGATAATCAACATGTCGGCTGGAGGGTCAGGATTGGTCATTGTCATATATCTTCTCAGTGATAATGCTCCCAATTCTGTGAATGATGATAATCAGTGGCGGCTAGTGACCCTATTTCTGTAGAAAATTCATGTGGCTGATCATTTGCAAGGGATCGCTAACAAACTAACCCTACCGCGAATTTTTTTGGGGCTCTCTTAAAGGTTGTTCAAGATGGTCAAGAGCCGCTGTTGAGGGCTTGAGCCCGTCGAAAGCCACGTTAAATCGTAATTAAAGCCAGAATCCGACAAGGTCGTTTGACTGGAAGTAATACCCCTAGTGGAAGGGTTTATCGGAATATCCGCAGCTGCTGAGGGTTTTTTTATCCTTCTTACCCAACTGCTTGGATGCGAACAGCCAGTATGTGCCTCCTCACAACTGTGCACTATCTATAAACCTAGCTCAGCTCTTGAAGGGCGGTTAATGCCTGAAGCGTTATATACGTTCGTCGAAACGCAATCTGTGCTTGCAGCCTTGCGCACAAAAGCATTGTCTCCCTTTTCTCGGATGTTACCGACTTCATTATCTACCTGTGCTTTGAGCTACTCTAGCGACGACTTACGCAAATGGTACGCGACTTGTGCACGATTCTCAACCAGGAACTGGCGTGCACCAACGCAATCAGAAGCACTTAGCAGCAGGTCCAGAACATAGTCCAAAAACCGTCGTGCAAACATGCAAGTACTCTTCGGGGATCGGGATTGTAAAGAAAGACATTGTTGGAGCATGCCCGCGAGCATTGCGCCTAGTTTGCCACCAGTTGTATCTGATCCCATTGTTTATGCCGCCGCTGACGATTTGTGTAATTTTGCTACAAGGAATGAGGCTTCAAATTGTTGTTATTCGGCCGCGCAACAGCGTGGAAGAGAGAACTTTATCGGCGTGGCTACTTTGTCAGAAAGTCGTAAAGCAAGGAATCTCTTTAATTCTGGAGCCTAAAGAACACGGCTTGAGGTCCGTAGATTGGACGCAAGAACTTTGGAGGAGGCTAGGAACAGGGACAGGATGCAAGAATTTGACTATCTAGGCGGATTGCTGAAAAGTAATCACGTTTGCTGTCGCCTGCTCTCCAACCCGGGCATCGAATAGTGAAAGAAACACGAGAGTTCAGCAAAAATACTCCAGAACTGTGATTTTATAATTGTCCAGATCTCTCCCACCCCCGCCCCCCTTTTTTTAAAAAAAAATTGTAAGATACTCTACCCGCAGCAGCTATGTTGGTTTGTCTATCTCTAACAAAATATTTTCCTCAGTGTTAAGGATGATACTGCTGACGAACCTGATGGCAACAATGACTATTTCGATGACAAATTCCTAGTTAGAATTGAAGGATAAGCGGAAGTCTGATAACCTCATCAAATTAGCTAGAACAAGGATGATTCCACTGATCAGATCGATCATAGCTGCGCTTCATGATACTCGGTCTCAGCTGACATCACCATTAGTCTACTTCCAAAATTACCAAACCCCAGTCTGCAAATTTGGATCGAAATGTCCCTCGATCTTGTCAAAGAGACCAAAGCGGTATCAACTCGGTCGCCGTCAAATTTAGCATATCAATAGTCCCCTGTACTAACTTGAGCTCAGGTATGCCGCAACGTGGCTAAATATAAATTTGGGTGGCTGTTCCTCTGCAGTTGACAAGTTGAAAGTGCTGAGCTCCGGCGGGGCCAAAGTGCCCACAAAGTAAGTCGCTCGAGTCTGGTCATGTGACAGTGCAGGCGCCACCGCCAAGTCATTTTTGTGCGCATAGCACTAGATACGCGCAAGCAAAAGGTTGACAGAGTGAAATACAAAGATCGACAGATAGATTGCCAGGCTGACAGGACCTATGAAACGGTGCATGCACCTTTTTCAAACGATATTCTCTACCGCATCAGTCTTATGAGTGACCTTGGGCTCCAACGTGTCTTCGAACAAGACCTGGATGACATTGAACAAGCTGTAGTGACGGCTGTACACGACTGGCTGTTGAAGAATCCAGACACCCAGTGGAAGGAATCACGCCGGCTTAAACATGTAGAGCAATGTACAGAAGATGGCCTTGATGCCTTGCGGATTATTACTCACCCATTGTCAACAAAGGTATGTATTATTCTTTGCCTCAAATGACGTACAGTAACTGATGTGTACAGCCTTTCAAAATCACAATATTTAGAACTTCCCATTCAGGACTGCTGCTGTGCGAACCAGGATATCTTGTTCCTCTTTTACCGAGCTCAGGATGTATTGTCAAGGACGGAAACATATCACTACCTCTCAAATATGGCAAAAAAATAAATATTCCTGGTCCAGCATATGTTAGCGTGGAAATTCAACACGGTATCTTGTACGTGCTCTGGTTGATCAAACAACATTGAAAATTATATAAAATACAATAGTGCCAGAGCGTGCGGCCTTTATGAGCACATCTACAGATCAACTGTTGCGTCGTCCGTGCCACAATGCCCAGCAAAATTCCATAAAATTTCGAGGTCATTGGAGTTGAGCTGCTGTACCGGTAGGAATAAGCTAGAGGTGTTGTTCTGTAGCAAGTCTTCGACAGAACCAGGTACCGTATTCGGCCAGAAAGTTTCCAGATAGTTGGAAATGGGCATAGTGGACAAAGGTGACTGCCCGCAGCCCGGTAAAAGCTCCCCTGGCAGCGATTCTGCGGCTGTATTTATGGTGAAGCCTGAGCTATCTGTCGATGTCGATATTAGAGGCTGTGCGGCTCCTGCATGCTCGTATGGAATTGCAGGCAGCTTCACAGCGGCATTCAGTTCATGCAAAGGCGCGGCACTTTCCGAAACATCATTCCAAAGCCCTTCACTACGGGAGGGTATTATCAAAGGTGATTCCTCCATACTGGTTCGCCTTGAAGCAACTCGTGAATGAATTCCAGGGTGTTCCGCAGCAGTGTGTGCTCGCTTAGCATTCCAAGTCGAAAGGCCTGGTACCTGTGGAAGTCCAGTGCCATCTGTTCGAGACTTTTGTTGCTCTGCAGAAGATGCAGCCGACAATAAGTAGTCCCATGGCGAGCCAGGGCGCCACGCGGTGTACGGCGTTTGCTGTTTTTCTGTGTCTGCGATATTGATGTCTTGCCGAACCGAGACGCTCTCTGGGGCCTGTGAGTTGGAAGTATTGTAAGACATAGCAATCAATCGCTGTCGTTTCGGCTCCTTACACACAATGGACTCTCCATGCCGTTTTTCTCCATTGATTGTCGAGTCGTTCCATATGAACCGCTCATGGAATGCGAGCAGTTTCGTTGCAAGTGCCTCGCAGCCGGATTCCGCAGACCATTGTTGAATTTTAATGGAGAGGAGATGAGCTATAGAAGCCTTAGCTTGGTATCCATAAAGTCCGTTCTTCTTATCCCATCTATAATTGGTTAGCTACGTGCTCAAATAGAGGGTCAGAGACGTACATGTCATCAGGAATTGTGTCGAGGAACATGGGCCCGTAGTCTATTGTCTCTTGTTTCTTCGCGGGATCGTGATTAGCGCTCTCATTGGTGCCTGCACAACCCTTGATCTTTTCCATGGCATTTTGGCCCGCCACCTGTAAGCTTCGGCAGAATTCCGTTCGTCGCTGTCCACCTGTAAGGATGCTCATACATCGCGAAACTTCATTGTCCGATGCAGACAGACAAAGTTCTTGCAGGAAATGTCGCACTTTCTTGTCTGTAATTTTTCCGGTCGGGTATTGTCTTCTGAAATACGCATGAGCAGAAATAGTTAAGAATCTCCAGTGAATTCGCCGAATTTTTAGCTGTATATCCAGTTTTAAAGCGCCATGAAAGAAAATTCGCAGCTTCTCTTTTGTTCCATGGAGCCCAGAATTTTTTGGAAGTATGGCCAGAGACAACTCCCAAAATTCTGAGGGATCATTTCGCCAACATTCAAAGTGTTCGGAGACTTTATTGTCGACGCAACATTCTTCAATGGCTTGAATTTTATCGCAATTCAGCTCGGAGCTGGATCTCTCAAGAATGTTTCGGAGCTTGCGTAATATTGCCCGGAGAAAGTCATGGCTGACCGTGTCGAGCGGCTCATCAGGAGAATAGCTCTGAAGGTAGTTTACTACCTGGCCAATATTTGCTATTTGGGCAGGAACTGTTGAAGCGCTCTTGAACTTGTTCTTGCCCATCTTGATTGCTCACGAAGATGACAAGAAGGAAAAAAAGTTGGAAAGAAACGATGTCGGAACTAGTAGGAACCACCCTTGACAGCATGAGCAGATCCTGTACCTAAAAGAATCAGTATCGTCCTCGACATGACAGTACTGTTCCTTTTAGGATTAGTGCATCACTTCAATCGTACCACACATCGAAACATCACAATCTCACCCCTCCATATTGAATCATAATGCAAGGGGACGTCTATATGAAGGCGATATCTTCCTGCATCAATATTTACTCACTGCTGTGACACAGACTTTCATTCCCCAGTTACTTCTCATTACGCTTTTTCGGTATGCTTCATCAGATTCCAGATGCTCAGATTGCAGAAGCCATTGTGGTGTTCGGATCCGTGACACTCTTTCAAGTTTGCTACACTTGCCATATGACACTGAAGAGTGGGAAGGGGCGTACAACCAGTATGAAAATTGGGCTCGGAGCCTGTAGCCTATTCTTAGTAGCAGGGGTTATACTAGCAGCTGTATTTGCTGCTACCCAACGCGGGTCACTACCTGATGTTGTGGCTTATCCTTGCTTCATAGCTTGGAAGGAATCTGCCATATTGGCCATAAACAGCTTGGAGGTGCGTCCATATGACTCGTTCGATAGGCAAATATTAATAGGCTACAGTTCTACGAAATAGTTTTAGCTTTCATAAGAAGCTATCCGGCGGACCTCAGGGCTGAACAGCGCGCACTGCTCTGCCTTACAATCTCCTTACAAGCCAGCTATACTACAGTTGCGATATGGCTAGTAGCCCATATAAATATTGAGGTATTATGGGCGGGACCGGCTTTGACGCATTTGTGCATTGTCTTCTTTGCGTTACGCTTTGTGACAATCCTGAACCAACCGACACCGTTCACTCTGCGAGGACTTTGCTTTCTAGCAGTCATGGCTGCCTTTGCGTCCGTAGTGTCCCTTTTGCTACTTTTCGGTACATTTCTTGAATGGATCAGGCATAATTTTGCGTGCCAATGTGTGATCTGCGTGGTGATGTTGCTAGTGAGACCTCTGTATGCATTATGGGTTTACTTGTCAGGTCAATGGTCTTTGAGCAAGGGATCGTCGGCGACAGATTTAGTGAGCACAGCTTCTGAAAGATCTCTTGACTCAGCTGTGTATATTTAGAGGCTGGATATATTTATCAGCAATTCGACACGCCAAGCACCAGAATATTTGGGGGTCCAGTCGCTTATTACGCTTGAATTCTGATAGACCCAATACATGCATCATTCACAGCTTTTCTTCTAATTCCACAATTTACAGACCTGAAACAAGAAGAGAAACTTGATAGATATACAGGAGTTTTTGTGCGGCGAGTAGTTCTATGCAAAATTACTCATCGGCATTCTCGTAGACTTAAATATGTACACTTTTATGGTCGGGCTTGCAGCAGCATATGTGCAAAAAAGGCTTCGATGTTTTCATAGAAAAAAATGCCTCATTAGCTTCGAATAACACCGCAGTAGTAAGGAGTAGGAGTCTGAGCGCATGCAGTTGCAGTGGATGTGTTTGTAGGCCTTGATGTTTAGCACATATTAATCATGACTTTCAGGAGACGTTATCCACAGCGGCATCGAATGCTACATCAGATTCATTCTGGGATGGATCTGGTTTGCCCTAAGTACGCTGCGTGAACATTTATACTGAGCTGCCGATATAAAAGGCCCCTTGAAGTAGATCGCAACATTTTACATCGAAACATCTATCAGTCGCATATATATCGCTACTTTGCTGCTGCCTCATCCGATAGTTCCCGCCACATGCTTTCTGCTCTGAATAGATAAACAACAAATCATTGAGCCAGTTCCGAGAAATTCTTCTCCTTCTACAGCCATGGAAGCAAATGCAGAAGAAACAGGCAAAATGTCAGTGATTTCCCTCATTCTAAAAAGCTCGCTAACACGCAGAAGGTATACTGCAAGTTTTCGAAGCAAGGAGCACCTGTGCGGTGTAAATCATCCTTATGGTCAAGCAATTGCAAGGAGAACTATATATCAGTGGCGCCGGTGCGTCATCAGGTCAAAGCCAGCTGCTGTCAGACGCCGACGTCGAGAATTAGGAGTGCATAGTCCGGCCCCGATAACAACGACTTCTCTGGCATTCCAAGACAGCACTGACTCTCCAGGAATCTATACCGCTGTCATGAATGAAGCACTTGAAATTGAACATAATGATGCGAAATGTTCCAACTTGATTCAGAAGCTTCCCGTCGAAATATATGATATGGTTTTCTCCAACCTGGACTACCAGTCTCTTATTTTTCTTTCGAGAGTTAATCATTACTTCCACAAAAGGGTTCGTCCCATCAAAGCTCGCTATGAAGACAAGCTTCAGTTCATAATTAGAGTGGACTCTGTGGAAAATGCGCAAACAGTTCCTCCACTCCGCCCAATTGCGCGACGTCGCGCGACCTTTGGGTGAGCTGGGTGAGCCTGGCTGAACGAGCCAGGCACCGACGCGGCTTTGGTGTGGAGCGGGGGTGTTTCCTCCTCCCCTTTCTGAGAGTCAGTCTTCGGTCATCTACCGAACAACGTGATAACGTATATATCAATGCAATGAGTTTCTCATCCTCCCCCGTTTTCCGGTTTCTCGTCGGTCCGGACTGGACTGAATACACCATTCATTCATCTCTAGTAGCCAAACAATCCGCGAAACTGAACACTCTCGTTAATAGGCCATTAAGGGAATCTAAAAACTTTTATGCAAACTAGACCGAAACAGACAAGACGTTCTATTACTTGTGCGATTTTGTTTACAAAAGCTGTACAACTGTGCATGCATAGCTGTGTTGCCAGAGCCGATGTACTCGACTCAGGACCGTGACGTATATCACTAAATAGCCCCTTGAAACCACAGAACAAACAGTATGTATGTGCTCAAAGCCCAAGACAACCCACATTAATGTGAAACCCCCTTAGACCACTGCCCCCCTTCTTAAGCATTCTGGACATTGGAAACTCGACTAGACTAGGCTTGCTACATTCGCATTCAATAGGGCGCAGGCTCTATGTAATATAATCTGGTCCAAGGTCAACCCTCTTCGCCAAGTAAATAGATTCAACTTAAAACAGAAGAAGAAAAGAGAGAAGGAGAAAAAAAAAACTGAAAATTATCCATGCAGAAAGAGAGTAATTGGTGTCACAGCAAAAATAGTCTCTGCAAGACCTGCCTTCCTTTCCGAATATAGTATCGTGATGACTAAGAGGACCAGTTATTTGAGGTTAGATGGCTGCGAACTGCCACTGTGGAACTATTCATGGGATGTGTTTGCGGATCCACCAAAGCAATCCAACATTCGAATGGGAAGGACTGGCGACCCTGCATTGCTATGCGGAACAGAATTACCGTCATAGGGTAGAAGACCTGTACACACATCACTCTCGTTCATAACCCTAAACGAACCGCCCGTATCTTGCCCCTGCAGGTCCCCTTCTTGAGGTTCATCTCCAAGTGCAATCTGCTTTTCCTCGGCCTTAGAAGCATTACTGTTGCAAGGCGTCTTAGTGACATTAACAAAATCCCAGCCCTCAACAACCCCTGGGAGATTTTGGGCCGGAAAAGCCTGGAGGAAAAAAGTATCTGTGCCAGTCGCAAGCTTTTTGACTTTATGAAAGCCATTACTACTGGGCGATTCGTTAGACGAAGCTACGAATGGTCCTTGATGAACTCCAGCGGAAGTCTTAGCACCAGGAGTGGTTGGCTTTTCTATTTTATCCTTAGACTCGCTCTCATTTTCAGGTTTGCGAAAGAAAACATCAGCAGAATAGACTTTAATGCCATAAGAGTCTATGCTTTCCGCGGGCTCTTCATCTATTTTAGGGTCGTTAGGATTGTACTTAGAGCCAGAATCTGTCTGTGCAGGTGACGGCGATCCAGATGAAGAGTCTGATTGTTCAGAGTCGCTAGAAACATGTATCGTGTGTTTCTTATCTTCGACATAAACCCAATCAGTATCGTCACAGTTTGCCTCTGGCAACCCTTGAGAAATAAGGCTGTTCGGATTGACAGGAGGTGGCCATGACCGCGTAGCGTCACTTTGAGTGCACTGTGTCGACATTGCCTTGTTGTCATGTCTAGTCACTGACGCTTTGATCTTAGTTCTAATCTCTGGCATCGTTGTTGTTCCATTTCCGAAGTCAACAACCTGCTTGATTGAGGTTGTGACAACAATAGTATTTTCCGCCGTCTTGCCTTTGAGTAGACAAGCATTGTTGCCCTTGGGTCCGGTTTCTGGCATATTGGCTCCGTTGTCGGAAGTTTCAAGGCCTAATTGGCTTGGACCAGCAGAAGATGACCACTCACCCCACCAGATGCTTACTTTGTGCTGGTCTCTTGCGCTCATCTTAGTAGCACCTTGGTCCAGAGGAAAATCGAAGTCGGTATCATTGGTACAAGCAAGACCGCTCTCTGTTGGAGGAAAGGATTGTTTTGCTTTAATGCTCGGATTTATTGCGGCATTTAGAACCGAGGGACAGTCAACACCTGTCAGGCCTTCGCTTTGGGCTGGTCCGTCCCGTTGGTCACTTTCAGACTGCTGATTGAACGTCTTTTGGTCAAATTCAGGAAGGTAAGAATTGGCGGCAATACCCCCGACATCTTGCTTTTTGGCCGGCACATCTCGTTGATCATGCATCAGCCGCTTGATTTCCTCATCTTCCAGTTTTGGAAAAAAGGAATCTACGTTGATCCCTTCAGACTGATGATCAAGGGCGGGGGTGCAGTGTTCATAAGAAGACTGACCTCCCGAAGGAGATGCCGCCAAGGTAGGTGACTGTCCTCGGTCGAATGATTGAAGGGCAATGTTGGCGTCAATTCCCTCACTTGGGGTGACAGGAGTAGTACAGCGTCGAGGGGACGAGACCATGCGCTGATGGCCATCAGTGTTCTGTCCAACCCAGCCTTCATCGGCTTCATTTCCCAGAGGAGAACCTGCGGAATCATGTTGGCTGAGGTCCATGACTCGTGACGGAAATTCAGCGGTGTCAGAGTACGGCAATATTTGATCAAGATTCTGGTCGAGTCCATTGCCCCGGGCGCCAGAAGCTATTTGAATCATATTGTCACGACGTCCTCTTTCTCTTTGAGTGGATAAAAGGTACCTTCTTCTCATTGAGTATGGGTAAATGAAAGCATCTAGATATCTGACTTCAATGCTTACTTTGGAAGTGCTTGCTGTACCGTTGCAAGCTCACCCACATCCTTCATCTTGAGGATTGGTGTCGAAGAGCGGGCTTCTGAAGAGGTGAGCTTTCGTTGATATGAATTTTCGTGCATATTGTTTTTAGATAAGATCAAGATGTGTCGAATGCAAGAAAATACTATTTTATGAGGCCTGAAAATGATGTTAGACTTGCGTAAGTCTATTGTTAATAGAACATGATGGCAAAGCATAGCAGCAGGAAAGCGCTTTTATATCCATCGAACGAGTAATTGAGAAGAATTTAATTAATGCATATATTCTAATTTATGACTTAACGTGAATTCCCCTGCAAGATACTCATCGTGAAGGAACCAACACCCTGCATGCAGTTGGGGTGCAGTTCCTGCAAGCCTCATCACATCATCGCCAGGAAGCCAAAGACACGGGAAGGAGTGGGAAAGAAGGGAACAAAGAAAGTGATGAGATCGACCGCAGATCAAAAGACCGCATTTGATGTTTCAGGGCCCGCCAGAACATCAAGTGGTCTTTACTGTTAGTGAAAAATATTGCCTGCCAAATGCAACACGTCTTGTCGAAATACTAGTCTGATCAAGACTAAATTCGTATCGTGACCAATGGAGCGATGCCAACGGTAATGAGCCAGATGAGCCAGATGAGCCGGATGAGCCAGATGAACCAAATGAGCCAGGTGAACCAAATGAGCCAGATGAACCAAATGAGCCAGATGAACCAAATGAGCCAGGTGGGGCCAGGTGGGCCAAATCAGCCAGATGAGCCAAGTCAGCCAGATGAGCCAAATCAACCAAATCACGTCTCAGCTCTCTTAAAAAGTCACAGTGATGACTTTGCGATGGATGTCATAATTATGTTTTCCTCGGTCGAGACCGCTATTTGATAAAAGAGCCTATGGTGAAATATCATCGCAGCCAAAATTAGACGCCTAACATCAGTGTAATGACGAGACAATGCCATCAAATCGGTCAAGGTGTGTTTCTGAATTCTGCCATGCCTGACCGCTCTTGGATCTCCATTGGTCGAACGCTTTTTCCGATCATGATACCCCACCAGAATCTTTTATCCCTCATCAGCACAAATTTACCATGTCAGGTCTCGGCAACTTAGAGCAATCGGTAGTCGATGAAGGAGTCTACTGGGAGGAGAATTCAGTTTTGGGGAAACAAGTGGACGCGCAATTGGCACATGGTTATTATTTCAAGACGCCTGAAGGACTTCGTTTCTGCAAGTCTCGCAATTTCGACGATGAGGTAAGGCGAAAAATACCACCGTCACTTGTTCTCTCGCTGAGGAGACATAGCGCATTCGGAATATCCTTGAAAATCTGCTCCCAGGTTCTTCTTTGGGATTTTATAAATCGTACGGTGCAGCGGAGCGAGATTTATGTGTTCTAAACAGAACTTCTGAGGAGACAAAAGTAATAGTAGTCCAATTTTGGTCGAGCAAATCCCGGGTTGTGTTCCATCGTAACTCACACCGCCATGTGCTAAATGCGATTGCTGCGCCTACAGGATTGCTAGAGATTCCTGCGGTTGAGCTCAACACTACAGAAATTGCAAGGCAGATTGCCCCAATGGGTGGTGGTGGATTGTGAGTCCCCTTGAAATCTGTATTTTATTCATCACTAATTTCTCGCAGCTCAATTCTGGACGGACGGACGGGTTTCAGAATACTCGAAGGCCGAGCAATCATGTTCGCTTTTGTTGCGCCGGACGAACTAATTCACTGGGCCAAGATGGAGCTACCGAATTTGCCCGAACTGCAGGCGGAAGTTGAAGAGATAGAAACGAACTACAAAACCATTGGCGTCAACTTCAAATTTGTGGAACGCAGGTTTGGAGTCAACTGTGCATGATTTCTGCAAAGATGTTGAATGGCTTCACTTCATTTTCTTAGCATCCATTAATATCCTGCAAAGCTGCTAGCTAATTCTATACCACCGATGGAAGGTTCGTATTGGTTTGAGAAATTGTATGGCTCATCCATTGTATATGACATTACCACTGGCGCGCGAGGGAGCAACGTGTTCTGTGGCTGCATTGTCGGCATCGGAACTGACGTCATTACACAATCAGCAGTACCAGTTTCCCAAGTCCTGCTCACCCCAGTTGGCGCAACTTGGCTTTTGGAGGTCGGATCTAGTAAAGAGGAATAAGAAACACCCATTTGGCTCGGTCGTTCAGCGTCAACTGGAAAAATGTCGTCGAGTATCCTAAAAGAGGAACTTTCTTGTGGCACTTGTCCTACATGTCAGTCAATTTCGAGCAAACAATAAAGGAAGAGCTTGCGAGTAGTTAAAGACAAACCGTTTGATTTTGACGTATTTGAAGACTGTTGATGAGTAAAATTGAGTTCATTGTGGGTTGTGTTAAGCAAGTTAAGAGAAGTCTCATTTACCGCATTTGGGGAAGTGTCATTGGAGCCGAAATTGTGATGACTGCTTGACGACCAACTTTCGAGCTCATCAGAAGCTTGAGCTTGAAGAGTGCGACGTGTCGAAATTGCTTTAGCAAGTTTATCGGGACATGAAAGCCCGCAGCTCGCTTCCTCTAATTTCACTTCACAGGTATCAAGATGCGTAACATATGTTCGGACAAGCCCAATGTCGCATTTGCAGAACACACATTTCTCTTGACACTCAACATCTACTAATTGTTACCACAAGCAAGATCAAGGAAGACTGAGCTGCCTCTTACGTGTCGTGTAATGCCGTACAAGGTCCTTGCGCCGCTTAAACTTTGTCCTGCGTTTTTTGAAACAACGAGGATGTGGGCATTGGAACGATGTTTGATTGCTGCCCTTGGATGTCTGCCAAATAGTACTTGTGTGTAATGCAGGTGAGAGACCTGGAATGGGTGCCGGGAGCTCTGAAGGTGTGCATCTCGTCGTGTGAGCGAAACACTGTTGGAGCTCTTGCAGCAATTCGAACGCGCGCAGTTGTTGTAGCTGGCTGAAAATCTGTATTGCGCGGTCCTAAGATCATGGTTAGGAGCCTGCTGCTATCCTCTTTTCGTAAAGTCAAACCTGGGAGGATATGATGTGTTCCTGGAGCTCGGTCTCCGAACCATCGAATGGACAATAAGAGCACTTCATCACATATTTTGCTGGGTGGAAATTGCGCAAAGGACGAGCGGGGAATTTTACAAGTCAGGAATGACAAACTAGCCAATCCCTTTCAGGTGGCGAGAGAAGAGCATTGATCACATGCTCCAAGACTCCACCTTTGTTGGGGAGAATATACTTAAAACCAACGCGGGGTCGCAAAATAGGCCGATGTTTAGCAAGCAATTAAATACAACGATTAACTCTACAATTGGAGGTACGCCATCATGCTTTGTTGAAAACTCCCACTCAAATGATAACAAGATTACAGTCAACACCTGTGAGAAAAATAAGCAGTTTATTGCCATATACAGCACAGTATGCCCGCATGTGAGATGTGCGGAGGGACCAAAGAAAACGGGGGTTTCAAATGTACGATGTGCGACAAAAAATGACGACCATGACGGACCTAAAGACACCGATATATTGTTAGGCCGAGAATACTGTGTCAGCATCGGCATACCTATTTAGGCGCTGAGCAGACGGCTGATGTTGGATCACCCTGGTTCTTGGTCATTTGCTACCTAGAGCAGCTACTGAACAGTATTCGAGGCGCCACATGTAGGATGATATGCAGGGAGGGTTTGATGTATGTATTCTGAATTGTTCTAAACATAATAAATGATCGATCTATGATTTGCCGCAGACCTGCAAATGTGCCATATGAACCAAAATGAACGGAAATGAGCCGAAATGAGCCGAAATGAGCCTGAATGAGCCTGAATGAGCCTGAATGAGCCTGAATGAGCCTGAATGAGCCGGAATGAGCCGGAATGAGCCGGAATGAGCCGATGTACCATTGAGCCCCACTAGCCCGTATCTGCATCCAACGGAGAGCGCGCATGTGTATCTCAATTGTCACTTAGCAGCGTGGAGACGTAAAATTGGGCACTGATGCCAATATTTTCGGCTGAAGCAGGTTCCTGCCGCAGGTTTATGATTTACGGAGTACTCCGTACATTACACGAAGTAAATCACAAGCCGGTCGTTGGATTTGTGCGAAATGAGCGGGTCGTCTCATTTCGCCGAGTTTCGATGCAGCCCGCATATTATTCGCCGATAGTCAACCGCCATGGCTATTGGAGAAACCGCGAGTTTGGTCTGGATAGGCAACACCGCCAACACCGCCACCGCCAGCACCGCCAGCGCATGATGGCCAGATGACGCGGTGTGCGACCATAAAATTGCAGTTCAGTGCTTGACACACCTAGGAGACCCAAAGTTCTTCCGGCTATAAAATAGATTGATAGGGGTAGTAATCGTTTTCTAAAGAGGGGGTTGGGCCGTGTGATTGGCAGGGCTTTGTACCGAAGGTCGAATACAACGGGCCGGGTCGCTAAGGCCAAGGCCAGCTGTTTTCAATGTGGAGCTATTTGGACACTCCAACAGAAGTGATTGGAAGTAAGTGCCTCAAATCAAATATGACGGGATTCGATGGACGGCGTCTATTGGCG